>JAMAKQ010000091.1:0-114639 GCA_023628475.1 Chaetomiaceae sp. PF1801
AAGTGTTGTGGTCGAATTGACTTATACAAAGTTGTTGAGGTCTGAGAAAAGTGCGCGACTCGCTATGCTGCGCGACTCGCTATGCAAATACGTTATAGAGTGAGAAGTGGCCTGTCTCGCTGCCTGGTCCGATTCTCAAGTATAGCGGTCACTACTTACGCCTCTGCGTCCGTAACACCAGGAGATACTGTGTTGCATAGTGGTACGTCGGCTACGTAATCGAGATTCGGCCCGTTTACCTTACACTACAGTTTCCTGCAGCTCATGGACGGAGGAGACTCCAAGGAGAGAAATCCCCGGGGAGATACCCCCAACACCATTAACCGAGGACATGCCGCCAAGCGCTGTCTCCATCTCCGCGCGGGGGCCCCGGATTTTGATCTGCCATGGTATGTCGGTCCGATAGCTACCCTCTGCGAGCATAGCGTTGAATCAATCGCAGGACAACTTCTGATGTCTCGCTTCCATACTGTGATAAAGGGTCTCAGACCTCATCGATGGACTTAACTCGGACGCACCACTCTCTAACCACCGAGGAAATGGCCGAACGCGACCTCGCGTGACAACGGCCCTAAGATAGACGTCACCGGCGGTATTTGTTCACAGGAGACGGTACGATACGAGGAAGAGGCGCTTCCAGATCGACCAAGTCCTATAAACAGCCCTCACCTCTCTCTAGGAGCACCGCCTTCCCAATGTCTTCTTCAACCCGTCCCGCTTCTCTCACGGTTGCACTCGGTCCCCTGACAGCTCTTTATCGCCTGTTCCGATCCGAATCTGACTCACTTCGAGAAGAGACGCCATGAAGTTGACATACGGATCCAGTGTGTTGCCGTTCGCGGCCTTGGTCCACGGACACGGTTACCTGACCATCCCATCCAGTCGGACTCGGCTGGGCGCGGAGGTGAGAAGACCACAAGTCGACTGATCAACTAGAAACTGACTGTCGGTTATCAGGCCGGCCTCGATTCCTGCCCCGAGTGCACCATTCTCGAGCCAGTCCAGTCGTGGCCCGATCTCAACGTCGCTCTAGTTGGCCGGAGCGGTCCTTGCGGCTTCAACGCGCGGGTGAGCATCGACTACAACCAGCCGACGGCCAACTGGGGATCGGTGGTGGCGAAGTACACTCCCGGTCAGGTTGTCGACGTGCAGTGGTGTGTCGACCACAACGGCGACCACGGCGGCATGTTCAGCTACCGCATCTGCCAAAACCAGACCCTGGTCGACAAGTTCCTGACGCCGGGATATCTCCCAACCGATGCCGAGAAGCAGGCGGCTGAAGACTGCTTTGAGGTCGGCACGCTCGCATGCACCGACGTGTCGGGACAAGACTGCGGCTACAGTCCCGACTGCTCGTCTGGTCAAGCCTGCTGGCGCAACGACTGGTTTACCTGCAACGCCTTCCAAGCAGACAACAGGCGAGCGTGCCAGGGCGTCGACAATGCCGCGCTGGGCTCCTGCTACACGAGCATCTCGGGCGGGTATCCCGTCACCAAAAAGATCCGGATCCCCAACTATCAGTCGGCCCATACGCTGCTCTCCTTCAAGTGGAACTCGTACCAGACGGGCCAGATCTACCTCTCGTGTGCCGACATCGCCATCGGGGACGGGCCGGTTTCCCAGAGCAGCGCAACCACGCTGGCGACCAAGACCATCTCATCGACGGCAAGCCCAAGCGCGTCTTGTGCCGCCGCCGCCTCGGTGGCCGTGACCTTCAAGGAGCGCGTGACGACAAGTTATGGCCAGACGGTCAGGATTGTCGGCTCGATCCCGGAGCTGGGAAGCTGGAACCCGTCCGCTGCGCCGGCCTTGTCGGCGTCCGGGTACACCAGCTCGAATCCGGTCTGGACGTACACGGCCACCCTAGCTGCCGGCACCAGCTTCGAGTACAAGTTCGTCAATGTGGCCAGCAACGGAGCCGTCACCTGGGAGAGCGATCCCAACCGGTCGTACACTGTACCCAAAAGCTGCGCCACGACTGCCGTGAGCGAGACGTCTTGGAGATGATGCCGGAGAGAACCGTCCTGGGCCGCGAGGGAAGTAAAATGAGGATGTCTCGATGGGGTCGTTGGCTCCGAGGTCAGCTTAGTGTATCCATGGGTAGAGAAGCCTGACTCGAGCTCCTTAGCAGAATACAGAATTGGAAGGGCTTCCTCAAGTTTCTCATGAGAACACACTTGAAGTTGGACGTTGGCTGTGACTGTCCCACCTCACGTATCCCTGAAACCATGGACCAACGTTTTCCGAGTTAGCTTCACTGCCGCCGAGGAAAAGGCACATTGCGCAGACATCATCATGGTTCGTGTCAGCCCGTGCGGAATAACGCGACACAAGATCCGTAGCTCCGCTCGACCCTGGAGTCCGGGGAAGATCTTAGCGACATGAGTGGGTTGGCCATGTGGGTTGCCCAAAAAGGGGGTGCGGCGCTTGCCTGCCCGCGCCCGCCCGAGTTTAGTCTCCCATGCACCCAACGCGTGATGAGGGGGTGGGAACGCGGGGAACCCCGAACTCTCAACCAACACCTCGGATCAACCCAGAATCGACAACAGGAAAGGGGTTACGCCGGTACCTGCCAAGGCCCGCCAAGCGTTTCCATTTCTGGAGGGCGGCCCAAGAGTCTCCGAGGTCAAATCCGGAAACAGAACGGCTAACAGGGCGAGAATGATAAATATCATCACCATGGCGGCGAGTTGACCTGATCTCTCCCAAGCCAGCGTGCTCCAAATCTCGGACCAGACACCAAGATGCACGTCTCCGCTTCGCACCTCCTCATCACCAGCCTCCTGGCTCTCGGGGCTGCGGCCGCCCCGTCCAAGGACAAGTTCGTCCGGGTCTCCGGGGACAAGTTCAAGCTCCAGGGCAAGGACTTCCACTTTGCCGGCAGCAACGCGTATTATTTTCCTTTCAGCGGGGTGCGTGGCATCCAAATCTTGTTCTCGGTCCAGCAGCTGACATGCTCGACAGACCCAGGAGGACGTCGAGAAGGGCTTGACGGCGGCCAAGAAGGCGGGCCTCAGCGTCTTCCGCACCTGGGGCTTCAACGACAAGAACAGCACGTATGTGCCCGGCGGCCTGCCCAACTACGGCGGCGAGGGAGCGGGCGCGACCGAGGTCGTGTTCCAGTGGTTCCACCCCAACGGCACCTCAACCATCGATGTCACGCCCTTTGACAAGGTCGTCAAGGCCGCCGAGAAGGTCGGCATCAAGCTGCTCGTGGCCCTGACCAACAACTGGGCAGACTACGGCGGCATGGACGTCTACACCGTCAACTTGGGCGGCAAGTACCATGACGATGTAAGACCATTGTCCCCCTTTCTAACTCTCCGCTGACTCTGGCAGTTCTACACGTCCCCCAAGATCAAGGACGCCTACAAGCGCTACGTCAAGGCCATGGTGACGCGCTACAAGGACTCGCCCACCATCTTTGCGTGGGAGCTGGCCAACGAGCCCCGCTGCGGCGCCGACGGCGTGCGCAACCTGCCGCGCAGCGCCAACTGCACGCCCGCCGTGCTCTCGTCGTGGATCTCCGAGATGAGCGCCTACATCAAGAAGCTGGACTGCAACCACTTGGTCACCTGGGGTGGCGAGGGCGAGTTCAACCGGCAGTCGGACGACTGGGCCTACAACGGCGCCGACGGCGGTGACTTTGACCACGAGCTGTCCCTCAAGACCATCGACTTTGGCGTCTTCCATTCATACCCCGACTGGTGGAGCAAGACGGTCGAGTGGACGGACCAGTGGATCCACGACCACGCCGCTGCAGGCCGCAAGGCCGGCAAGCCCGTCGTCCACGAAGAGTACGGCTGGCTGACGGCCGACAAGCGGCTCGAGTATACGGGCAAGGTCGACAACCGGACCCGCGTCGAGGTCGTTGGCGGCTGGCAGAAGACCATGGTCGCGGAGAAGCTCGCCGGCGATATGTACTGGCAGTACGGCTTCTCCAACTACTCGTATGGCCGCAACAACAACGACGGCTTCACCATCTACCTGGACGACGATGAGGCCAAGACGCTCGTGTACCAGCATGCCAAGGAGATGAACGCCCTGAACGGCCGTTGATCACAATTGGGGTTGAGACAAGGGAGGGGAAGGGACGGAGGGATGTGTATCAAATACCTGAATGTACAATACATCTAACCATTCTAATGTCAGGCCGCAGGGCCAAGACCAACACGTCACCACCGCCCAGACTTTACTGAGTCGTAACCACCCGTTATCGACGTGTCTGCTCGCTGATCTCGCAGTCCCGCGAATCAGGGGCTGTCAAAAGAGAGAGCCAAGACGGCCCAAGTCGGTGATATTCTTCCATGGAGGCAAGGGCAAAGGGTCAAGAACTCGAAGCTGAAAGGAGTATAAACAGGCGCAGCGGAAGCATCACAGGTCCTCAGTCCCAACCACTCCACGCCCCCTCCCCACATCGCAACCATGTGGCTCAACAAGTCAACCATCTTTCTTCTGACGTTTGCATCGACCGTCCTCGGCCAATATACAGGTCCTTGCTCGACTTCTGCTTGCGGTGCTGCCGGGAAGCCGTGTCCAGGGGGCTATCTATGCGTGCCGTACCCCCATGTCGATCCGGCACTGCGCCAGGGTTGCACTTGCAGTCATGGCTAGACTCCAAAGTGCCGCAAGATCCTTGAAGGTAAGCTTTCTGTCTATCCCAGAGATAGGGACGCGTCCAAGCTCAAATCGTTTACATCGAATAGCTCCATGTCCGGGCCATTGTCACGGTCCAAGTTGCGTCTGAATGGAGCCTTGGGGTTGGATTAGGCGGGCTACATATTAGCCGGGAGAGAAGACTTAGAACTAGTTGGGTTCCATCTTTGAGTTCTAGGGAGACGGATAATCTTTGACTGAACTGATGTCAAAAGTATGGTGGAATCCCTCGGGTATATTGTGAAGTAACTGAAAGGCGAGCGATTGCGGTTTTGATTCGGCTCTCCTCAGGTACCCTTTCAAATCCATCTTGTCTTTCATCTCTCAGCCAGCTTCAAAACAAAGTGGTATAACGGTTTTGCCCCCGCGTCCAAGACCATTTCCTCCGCTCGCAGCCGGCCGCTTAAGTATACTCGGGCTCCCCTACTTGCTCGACCCTCGAAAGTGTGGTTCCGCATCTCAGGGAGATCCTTTAGTAGACCAATCCCTTACCGAGCAGCGACGGTTGCCAGAAGGAGGCGCTAGAGAGACCGAGCCGCTAGCAAAGCCAGTCCCTTCATCATCACTGTAGCACGAAAGACTGCCCTCGGGGGCCTTGTCGTGGCAGATCAGATACAAGACCGCGGTGCCAACTGCGTAAGCGGTACTGGAGATTTGGAGTTAGCCATCACTCCCATCATGGATATTTCTTGCGAAGCCGCTTACCTCGACGCCGCATCACTTCCGCACGGTAGTGACTGGTTGATGGTAAAGGTGGCTACATCAAGATTAATCTGCAGCCACAAGTGCAGACTCTGATCCCCCAGAGTGCTCTCGAGTTCGCAGATGTAGTTGGCCCGCAGGGAGCAGTCGATCCGCTTGGTCGTCTTGGTCAGGTTGTTTGTGATCGTCCACGAGGCGTTTCCGGGACGGACCAGCTCGTTGTCGGTGTAGGTGACGTTCAGACGTTCGACAAACCACAGGTCCTTGATGACTGCGCCGTCTGAGCAATCCGGTGCTGAATGTCGAAGTGTTGTCGTTGAGACTGTGCTCCAACTCTTCGTGGGGATTCCGTTGGTTGCAGGCCAGAGCAGTGAGCCGATGGCAAGGGCTAGACCAAGGATCTGACGCATGATTTGGTGTCAATGTCAAGATAAGGAATAGTTGGGCAGGCTTGTTAAACAGGGTAGGTAAGGTAATGGGAGTTGCGCGTGCTCCGGTTACAGTTGTTTGAGCTGTTCAAGGCAGGTTAAGTCGAAGACTGGCGATCATTAATAAATATGAACGACCCAGTCTTGACGAAACACCCTCGGACGGTCATCCAAGGCATCTTGAGCTCGCATCCAATGGAACCCCGCTGGTTCGTAAAGCGAGGGGCTGGTATAAGAGGAAAAGAAATAAACGACGGCCAATTTAAAGGACTCGAATCTCTGCCACGACTCACTTTAGCCGACGTAGATGACTTTGGAGCGAGGACTGGACGCGGAGGAGCCAGCTCGGCACTGGGAGGGTTACACAGATGTGAACGGGTATATTGGAATAGGAGTGGTTCGAGGTTCATTCCAAGCAGAGGCCCAAGGGTCCTAACCCGAACCCCTTTTCGTCGACTGCCTGGCCCCTTTTTTTACTTCGTTGACTGCCTAATCACGGTAATAAGAGTCTCAGACCACTCCACTCAGCTGTCAATTCAAGACTGACCGGCACCAACTGCCTACCTGATAGTCTTGAGGTGACGCGGTTCGTCCTTCCATCGCCTTTCACTTCCCGGGAACTCGATGGGCCTGTCGTGAGCGAGATGCATATTAGCTGCGCTGAGGAGCTGAAGGTGCTCTACGCTTTCGTCACCTTGACGACCCAGCGGCTAGCAGGACAAGTTCCAGATCCAGGCTGTGCTTTTCATGAAGAGCTAGTAGGATAGGCAACCTGGGGTTACTCAACTTTTAGCTTAGCTTCTTCCAATTTCAGTCTCATCGTCGCGTTGAGTGGATTCCCGATCCCCAAGACGGTCTCCTGCATCCTCGCGGCTCCCCAGGAGAGTGCTTCCATCAGGGGGAAAGCGAGAAAGCAGCAACACGCTTGCTGCAACAAGTGCGATCGCCTGCAACTCATCATTTAGCAGAGTTTCTTGCCGACCGAGGTCCGCACAAGGACACTTACCGCGTTGGCAAAGAATGTCAAGTGAGGTTTGCCGATCTGGGCCAATGCCGCAAAGATAAAGCCGAATAGCCCCTGAGTTGAAAGTCTGGCAATGTTTTCCACCAGGGTCAAGGCGTTGAGTGCGTCCGCTCTGCTCGAGGCCGAACACATCTCGGTCATGACACCCTTGGCCGCCGGCGCCGAGCCCGAGGCAAATGGGAGCAGGAAGGCAGCTGCAAGACGTTAGCGTGGATAACAACCAGGATGTTCCAGTCATGAAGCTCACCGAGATAGATGTGCCAACTCTGGGTCGCGAAAGCGGTACACATGGTCAAGACGCCGTCGACCACCAGGCTGATCCGGAGGAAGAACAGGTCAAAAGCAGTTCCCTCGTCCTCCTTGACGTCGGTAGACCCTACTGGCTCCTCCTCAGCGAAGCTGCCAATGGGCACCTCCATTTCCTCCGGGTTGGTCGCCAGATGGGACAGCGACTGCGGCTCAGCATTCGGAGCCTCGTGCTGCCCTCTTGTCAAGTACCATCTTCGGCCGGTGTAGATGATGCGGGGGAAGAGGAATATCAAAAAGACGGCGCGCATAACGGCGAAACCTGACATGAGCCAGCCGTTGTCTCCCTGCTGAAACTCAAACACGGCCGTGGCATACATCTGGATCAGCAGGGGGGCGTATCCGGTGGCCAGCTGCAGAAAGTCAGTTTCACACATCGCACACGTTTAGCGGAAGAGACTGGACTCACGACACCAAGGAAGACTCCGGCGCATAAAAAGAGCACTCCGTAATGCTTTGTGACGACGCCGTTTCCAAGGAGGACCCGCTGGGGCGCAAGCACCCGCAACGGGGAGAAAAGTCCGGCAAGACCCTTGGAATCTGGCTTGGAGCCGTTCGACAAGGTCTCGGCGGCAATGTACGGCATTGCAAAGCGCACGTACAAGGTTGAGATAAGGAAGGAGTAAAACGCCACCTCAAAGGGCCGCCGGATGCCCCAGGCATCACCAATCATGCCGCCGCCTGGACAATATCAGTGTGGTGAACTTAGGGGCAAACATGAGGAAAGCGGCCCTTACTGAGATACCCAATTCCCTGCCCCAGCATGATGCAGCCCTGGAGCATGCCGAACACGGCCGTCCGTCGCAGAGGCTCGATAACCTCGCCGGCGATGATGTTGGCAACCAAGCTGGCGAGGTCAGAAATGGAACAAGAAAACGCGAGGAATAGACAGATCCCTCACTCACATGTACCCGACGGGCCCGCCAATGATGGTGATGAGCTGGGTGCACTGGAAGATGATGATGCCGGCTTGGCCGCCCGCCAGGACGCCGAGGATCTGGGTGGCCACGCGGATGGCGGGCACAAAGGTCTGCACCATGAGTGCGGCGCGTGGGCCAAAGCGCTTGGCCATCCAGCCGGCCACGAACAGGTTGATGGTGCCGCAGAAGGTGGTGCTCATGCCCAGGATCGAGAACTGCGTCGCTGTCCCGGCGGCAATCTCGTTGCGGCTACACCGGTCGCCGGTACCCTGGTACGGCGGGTGAGTACTATAGAAGACGTCGCACTCCATCAAGTGGAAGACGTAAAATATCCTGGCGGTGACTGTTAGCTCTTTGGTGACTCTGGTCTGAGGGACAGTTTCAGACATGCTCGAAACCCAGGCTTACGGGACTTGGGTGAAGCTGAAGGACAGCGTGATGAGAAAACCGGCAAAGAGAATCCGCTTCTCGACATGAACTCTCAACAGGCGCTGCGGCCAGGCCCCAAGCTGTTGAGACCAAGGGGCAGAGCCATGCTCATGTTCTGGACTCTGTCTGTCTTTCCCGTTGGGAACCGCGTCATGACCGCATGTGGCCGGAGACGGCGTCGAGTGACTCGAGTCCCTTCCGAGAAGGGGAGTACGTTCGCTGGCAGCCGAGGACATGTTGTCTGCTTGTAGATCGAGACTTGTGGCGGTTCGAGCCTCTCACTTCCCAGCCTTTCTTGAGCACTCAGAATGGAAAGGACATTGCGCCATCGTCGTCACCGACCATCGGCGGCGAACAAACTTGAAAAGGAAAGATCGCTGCGGGGCCGGTGCCACAGTGGGGCCGATGCCGCGGGAGCGGGCCGAGCGGCCGAGATGCCGAGTCCCGAACGCCGCGAGCCGCTGGTCAGCCAGGATCGGGATCAGCCTCTTCCTCCCAGAGACGGCGAACATGGAGGGAGTAACCTCCTATTCCCAGACATCACAATCACGAAAAGCAGAGAGACATTTGAGAAGGATCAGGGCAGGTCAAATCCGGTCTCAGGGGCCGGGTTAACCAGCAAACTCGGGACACCAACGACTCAACGAGTAACGCGGCCGAAGGGCAACTGGCAACAGATCATTATTTACTCTAGCAAGATTACGTCTACTGGGCGCTGATTCTCAACTCGAAGTACTAATTAATTGCTGTATCCGGAAGTGAAACACTACAACCTCCTGCACAGCCGGGTCCCGTCGTCAATCACCTCCCAGCTCTCGGTACCCGGAGTCGAGACGGCATAAAAGACACCAAGCGGATCCCACTTGAACCGGAGGGCGCGCAGCTTTGGGTACTCGGAGCCCCAGAAGTGGCTCTGCCAGTTGTCCTGGTAGGGGTCGGCCTGAACGATTCAATGTTAGTAAGAACTTCGATGACAATCGCAGACGAACTCACCTCGTTGACATAGGTGCACCCGCTGGTGCTCGCGCTGCGCAGGGCGTCGTCCATGGTGTGAGTCAGCAGGTTCTGGAGCTGCGCCTTCTGCGCCAGGGACGAGCCGGGTGGCACGACCAGGGCAGTGATGATGAAGTCGGTCGCGTTGCGCCATGCCGGGTGCGATGCGCTGTTGCTGACCGGGGCGCCGTGGCCGGGGTTGAACAGGTGTCCAATCATGAAGCCGAAGGCGTCGGGGGAGGGGGACAGCACCGTTTTGAAGGCCTCGATGATGCCGTCGTTGTTGGTCGCCACGTCCTGATGGTTGAACATCCAGCCGCCAGTCAGCGCCGAAGAGCCCGCGCTCTCGTTCTCAAAGAGGTCGACGTAGAGGTCGTAGAAGGTGGGAAAGTCCTTGATGGCAAACTCATACGGCACCCCCTTGGCCTTGAGCTCGTCCACGAACGGCTGGACGACGGTCTGCAGCTCGGCCTTGGTCTTGCCAATGCCCACAAAAGGGCGGGCGCGGAGCGTGAAGGGCATGAGCTCAAAGTAGACGTAGAGCCCGTTGTCGACAAAGTGGTTGGAGTACTTGTGGAAGGTCTGAGTCCCGTTCCACCACACGTTCGAGTCGGTCGTGTGCGTCGAGTTGATGTACAGCGTGGCGCCCGCCGACGGAACGTCGGGGAACGTCTTCATGGTGACCGAGAGGATGACGGCGAACGAGGCGGGGCCGCCGCCCTTGAGCGCCCAGAAAAGGTCGGCGTTCTGGCGCTCGTTGGCCGTCACGTAGTGGCCCGAGGCAGTGATGGCCTCGAAGGCGAGGACGTTGTCGGCCGCTGTCATCTGTCAGTCACCTTCTCATTCGGTGTTATGTCCGGTCATTGAGTGCTTACAAAGCCCCTTGAGCGTGGTCCACGGGCCGTGGCCGCCGCCCTGGATGAAGCCGCCGGCGATACCGACCGTCGGGCACTCGCCGGTAACAACCACCATTGGAGGGTTGCGGGCATGGCCAGCCGTGAGGATGGTGGCGCCCTGGACGCCGGCGCCGATCGTGACAGCGCTGCCCTTGTAGCTGCCCGGGCCGCTGTACGAGTCGATCCAGTCAATGTTCTGGAAGCTGTGCGTGTTGATGATCAGCGAGCCGTAGCCGACGCTGCGGCCGATGAAGTCGTGACCCGTGTTGCGGACAATCAGCCGGAGGTTGTTGCGCCGCGCAAAGTCGATGCCCGCCTTGACGTGTTGCGGCTTGGTGGCCATGATCACATAGACGCCGTAGTATCCCAGCGTGCAGCTGTCGGACGGGTTCTGCGTCGGTCGGCAGGTATCGTTGGTGAAGTAGGTCCAGAGCGCCGCGGCAGGCTGGCTCACGCTGGGGTATGTCAGTCTTATGCTCATCCCCCCTCGAGTCCAGAAGAGTCCACTTACGTCCACGTCTCGCTCTCCCAGTTCTGGGTGACCTCAGCACACTTGGCCGCATCGTACGTGTTGACGGTCCCCAGCGGGCCGGTGAAGGTGTTGTGGCAGGCGGCGCCAGGGGGAATGTTGACGACCAGCCGGCCGTCCACCGTGGAGTTGAGCTTGTTCCACTTGGACGCCGATGGCCAGCACGACTCGCCCGGATAGCACTTGCAGCCAAAGTTGATGCCCTTGGCCATCACCACCGATTCATCTCCGGCGTCCGAGAAGTCCAGGGCGTCCACGGTGACCGCGGTGGACACTTCCGGATCACTGCGGACCGTGATCTGCGCCAGGGCGGCCGGGAGGAGGCCGGCGGCACATGCCAGCCTCAGCAAGGAGATGGCCATGATGACGTGAAGGGGCCAGAGGTCGTGAATGAGAGGGAGAAGACGGCTGGCCAGGCTTCGACGGGGGAGCAAGCGGGCAGGCCGCCGCTTCATTTATGCTTGTCCGCATCGCGAGCCGAACTGCTGACGACCCGGCTCACTGCTTCCAGAACTGGACATGCCCGTGAAGCTAATGCAGCTGCTTGTTCGCGATTACGGAAATCGGAACACAACCCTTGCCTCCTTGGTTCTGCTGGCCAACTGCATGGCTGGCGTCCCTGCCAAGGCGAGTAGCGTTGCAACCCGGCGTCCCGGGCACCCATCACCAGGCTCCCTCCCGTCGAGAGCACGGGTTCCTGCACGTAACATGGCGGCTCGGGCTATTGATTGCCAAGGTTGATAATAATCAGAGTGATATTCAAGATAACCAACGCTTTCCAGCAACCTCGTCTCGCCGGTGCAGAGGAGCCAGCCACGGGCGCGATGCTACGCGAGAGCCACGTGGAACCGAATTCCTCCGATCTCCTGCCTCGTGCCGGCCAAGCGCCATCTTGGCATGGACACAGCCCTCCCTCCAGCGTTCCCTAAACAACCTCGAGTGGAATTGCGTTGTGGCTCTTTCTCCGCTCTCGCCTGCTCTGGACGCACATCCACAAGCCGTACAAGACGAAAACAAGCGCGGTAAGCGGTGCCGTGACGGCCCAAAATAACGCAAACTGGGGCCTCGTGGCCACGGCCATGCCCCCGCGGGCCAAGGCCTCGTCCCAAGCGAACAGGGGTGCCGAGAAGAGGGCGGCCACGAAGCTGCCGGGGAGGAAGAACATGGCGACCAGGGCCAGCATCTTCATCGACGACGAGTCCTGCAGGCTGGAGGCGGCAATGCTGCGCGTCGCGCTGGCCGTGTCGAACGCGATGGCGTTGTCCTGCTGGGCGATGAGGTGGAACAGCGCCGCGATCTGAATTTGCACCCGCTGCTGCACGTAGGCCGTGTCGACGGCCTGCATCTGGACGCGGTGCCGGAGGAGGTCGATGTGGGCTGCCGAGAACGGTGTCCCGGGCTGCACCTTCGCTTCGAAGACAAACATCTTCCCCCTGTTCAAGCCCTCTGCGGGTTTCGGCGGGGCCGGCGATGCATGCTGTGAGATGAACTCGTTGATGGCTTCGACAACCTTCATCTTGCGTGTCCCATTGGCGAGCTTCGCGGCGCATCCGCTCATCTGCGCGGAGAGATGGCCAAGCTCGCCTGCTGCGGGCTGCGTCTGGCGGCGCGAAGAAAAACGGTGATGGCCGGTGCGCGCCTCAACCTCCCTCACGGCCGCCTTGATGTCTTCCAGCGTGCTGTCCAGGCCGTGGGCGAGCATCAAACTGCTCAACAGGGCAGGGAACATCGGGTGCTGTGCGGTTGCTGCACTCCACGTAGAGCCGAGGATACGGAGCAGCTCAGTCCGCTCCTCGCCCTGGGCAAAGACGATGGCGTGCGTTTGAGGTCGCGAGTCCGGGGAAGCCACGGCCTGGGACCACGCCATGGCCAGTTTGGGGTGGTAGGCGACTGTATAGACGCAGGCATCACTGCCCGACTCCAGGGCCGAAACTCCGGCAAAGCAGCCGCGGGCGTAGCTGAGGGCGTCGCGGAGCTTCCAGGCGTCAGCCAGGCTCTCCAAGGTCTCCGTTGACGGGCTCGCACGCCGCCACTTGTCGCCTTGGGCCACCCAGAGGAATCGAATTGTTCGAGTGTAGGCGCCGGCCGGGAAATGACGGTGGGACGGTTCTTCGAGCCAGCTGTCGATATCATGCGACGAGACGGTCTTGGTCTCGACGAGCGTGGAACCACCGCCCTCCTCCTCAACCCAGACCTCCGTCACCTCCACCAGTGGGCACTTCAAGACCTCGTACTTTTCCCAGAGGCTCCGGGTTCCGTAATGCTGGTAGAGATCGTGCATGTTGGCGGCCAAGCATAAGTTGTCATGCCGGGGTTGAGCCGGGGAACGGTAAGGTGATCGAAATCGTCTTCGCGCCTGGAAGTCGAAGGCGAACCCGATGCTGTTGAAATGCAGTAGACCACAGGAGTTGACTTGTTGAGACTGTTTCTGTCAGCGTCTTTTGAGCAAGCAGAGAATTGACCCCGGAAAGTCCTAGGCAGGCAGTGCACCGGGCTGAGCTGCGCCTCCTGAGGCGGACGATGCGGGGAACGAGCCGACGTTCAGTCAGAGTCGGGGGAACAGAAACCCGACAACACCAGCCCTGTTCATGGAATGGAACCGAGGCGCCATAGGCAGAAATAAGGTTGGTTATTGACAATGATGCGTAGATTGAGGACTGCGATGGGTAAGGTAGTGAAATTGTGATTGAACTCGGGCTGCCAAGGCGGACCAGCGATCTGCTCCGCAGCCGCCACCAAATCATAGCTCGCCGTCGGGCTGAGAATTCGAGGCCGCCAACAGCTCGAGTGAGGGCCCTCGTCGCATCTGACGACTTGCGCGAGGCCGCAACCTTGACGAACATCGCGTGCGGCTCCAGAGTCAACCCGCTCAATCCTAGTTCACGCCGATCTGGTTCGACGGGCCCATAACATGCTGCTGTCCCCCTTCCACCAACGCAGGAGCATCATGCCCGTTGCCGGAACATGAGGCTTGGATGAGCGGGCCGTTCATTCGCCGTCTCGTCGCGTCCATCTCGACGAGCATGGCGAGATCCATCTCATGCCACTCGTGCGGCTGTGCCACGTACGTCCACGACTGACGCGCGGCGACCCAGCTCCGTCCGGGCAGGAAGGCCTCGAGCATGTAGTACATCTCGCGCGAGTACGGGTACTCGACGGTCTGCGGGCCGCGGCGCTGCAAGAAGCCATCCGTGCCTGCGCGCTCCTCGCCGTCTGTCATGTGAAAATGAAGCCGTCGGTCTGCCTTGTTCTGGCTGTGGCGACGAATGGACCTTGCAGTTGAGCCGAGATGAGCCTCAAGAATCCGGGCGTACCACAGGGGACTGGCCAGAGCGCTGAGGACAACGCGACGATGCCTTTCCAAGAGGTCCTGGTTCCATGAAGGCTGCGTGCCACGAGGAATTGTTGGGATGGGCTTCCCCTGGTCGAGGTGGTCCTGCCAATGCATCAGGTCGACGGCCGCGCAGAGAGCGTTCCAGCGCATCGTGCATGTGAGACAGGTGCAGTGGACGGTGTTGGCGGGAGGCGGGATGTTCTGATGTGCGATCCGGTGCGACAGTTCCAGGTCCGGGCGGTCGGGGCTTTGCAGCAGCTGCCGGATGGCCGGGTCGATGGCGTCGGTGAGGACGGGACGGGGAAAGCATCGCTCGAGGATGGGGTAGCGCAGGCTGATGATGCTGCGCGTGATGCTGGCTTCCTGGTCGATCAGAAAAGCGCGGAGCTGCTTGTTGACCCGAAGAAGGGCAAAGATGTCGCTCGGACGCAGCAGTTCCAGGATCTGCAGCAACAGCTCGACAGGTAAATCCATGAACCCTCGAAGTTGCGATTTGGACGACGGCTTGGCGATGGCCCGCTTTTCGAGTTTCCTGCGCCGGCGTTCAGTCCGCTTCGAGTGCAATTCCAGCGGCTGCGTCAGGTCTTGCACCGGCGTGAGTTCGCTCGCCGTCCCGTCGACGGGCGTTTCGGGTTCCTTTGTGGGTGGCATTTTGATGATGATGTGGATGGAGGAAGAAGGAAGAGCTCCAAAGCTCGAGGGCAGAAGGTGCTGAAGTACCCGCACCAAGTGAGCTGGCACACAGCTGGTGGCAGTTGCCCGGCCTGTGACTGACAGTCACTGACGCAACTTTTGGACATGATGCGGAAAGTCCGAGTGTTGAAGTTCCGTCAAGCTGCGCGTTTTCATCATGTAAGGCACAACACACACACACACACACAACAATTTGGCTGTTCAAACAACTGGACCTGGAAGTTTGCAAATTTTGCCGTTAATTACGCGTATCAGCTGCAAGTCAACACCACCCGCATCGCGCGTCTCTTTTCCTCGCGTCAAAACTTCCATCTCCAGTCCCGACGTGTCTAAAACTCAAAACCCAAGACTTCAAGTCGTCGCAAAGTTCAGCGGCCCAGCCCACACGCGCATCGCCTTCCCCCACCGCAGCAGAGCAACGACAAGCAGAACAGCACCCGCGCACACGGCCGCCTGGATGCCAAAGCTCAGCTTGGTGCCCTGTGCCTCGGCCCACGTCACCTGGAAGTAGCTGACAATGAAGCCGCCGATGGTGCGCGCCATGTTCAGCCACGCCGCAACCTCGCCCGACGCCTCCGGGTAGCTGTCGAGGCAGTAGCTGTTGAGCGCCACCGTCGTGATCATCATGCCGAACACGTACATCCCCCAGCAGACGCTCGTCACCATGTAATGCCACGCGTTCTCGAGGCACTGCCCGATGAGCACGAGGCCGGCGATCACGAAGGGCATCGAGAAGAAGACGGCCCGCAACCGCGCTTCGGGCTCAAAGTGGCCCTTGTGCTTGCGGATGAAGTGCCGCGCCAGCGCGTCGTGCATCCAGTGCCCCGTTGCCTCACCCAGGATCGTGCCCACAACCGGGGTGAAGTAGAAGAAGCCGACCTGCTTCGGGCCGAAACCGTACAGCGGCGTCACGAACATGGCGAGCGTCGTGTTGATGCCCACGGCCCATGCGAATGTCTGCCGAGAGATGTAAGTCAGCCTGAGCTGTCAGGAAGAGAAACGTGGGACTCACGAGGGCATAGAAGACCAAGGACATGGCCACGACCGGCTTCAACACCACGCTGGCTGTCCGCCAGCACGCCTGGCCAAAGGTGTTGCGGAGGTGCCGCGACCTCCATTGCGCCACTCCCGTCAGCCGCGCAATCCGGCTGCCTCGCGCCGGCTGCTTGTCGGCCGGGATGAGACGGTCATAGTACGTCTCTTGCAGGAAGCAGACCACCAACACCAGCCCAAGGACGTTCATGGCGAAGAAGACCCAGAACGGGACCGGCCATCGTTGCGTCTCGGTCATGAAGGCTGCCAGCAGGGGGCCCATGTAGGGGCTGATGACGATGAACGAGCTGCAGTCACTGTTAGCCACAGCTTTCCTCGATGGCAGCGGCAGGGCACCTACGCCCAGATGTTGATCTTGCGCGCCTGCTCGTGGAAGAAGAACATGTCCTTGAGGAACATGAGCCCGCCCGCCTGGCAGACGGTCGAGAACATGCCGTTGAGGATGCGGGCCGCCATGAACGACTCAAACGTCGTCGCCGCCGCGCACCAGGCTGCCGTTGCTGTCGACAAGAGGAGGAACCAGAAGACGACAGGGAGGCGGCCAAAGAAGGCACTGAGCATGACGACTGCATGTCGGTTAGCCCACGGATTCGACTCGCGGTCTTGGCATTGAGACTCACCGATCACGCCGCCTGCCCCGAGCATAAACACATTTCCAGCTTGCGAGTGGTTGACATAATCCGGCGTCGTGTTCCACTCTCTGCGCTCCATCAGCCGAGGTCATGCAGCATCCCGACAAGGCCAGACTTACGCCGCCTGCGGAATCAGCGTCACGGCGCCCGTGGCGCTCCCATAGTCCGGGAGGAAGGACACAAACGCCACAACGAAGAGAATCAGGTGCTTCCGAGCCCAGCTCCAGTTCAGCGGGTCGTTCTTGTCGTCGCTTGGCTGCGGGATCAGGACGGTGTGCCCGTCTTTGGCGAGCTTGAGGGCCGACGTCTTGGTCGCATCTTCGGCCGTGATGTCGATGATGTACCCCTCCGACTCGTGGAACTCGTGGATTCGCTCGGCTCTCCTTGCGCCGTCGTCCGCGACATACTTCTCGTGGCTCGAGCTTGCCTCGAGTGCGCCCTCGTCTGTGGCGACGTCGGCATGCGCCTGCTTTTCGGCCATTGCCTCTCACCTGCAGCGGCTCAGGTGTTGCGAGTCTGGCAGTGAAGTGGATCTTGGGCCCAAGAGATGTCGCTTCGGCAAGGGGACACTGCCGGTGTTCTACTCCCCAGGGATGCGAGCTGTACTTAACCCTGCCCGCAGAATACCCCAATCCGGTATTCGGGTACCATCACCCTACCGCTAGCCAGGCCATCCAAGCGGAGGGTGCTCGCCACACCACGTCGCCTCGAGCCGGTCAGAATGCAACACACACAGCCACCACCAAGTCCCAAAAGAGCCTTGCACAGTGAGCCGTGCTGACGGCTGGACGACTGATTGCTGATATTGGCAGATCTTCTGCTTCAACTGCTTGGTTGAGAGACCTGCATCTGCAACAGGTCAGCGCATCAGGAACCCGATAGGTGAAGACGTCCCGTCCCCCCACAACGACCGGCATTTGGCCATCTCTGGCTCTGTTTTCCGGCAGCGTTGCAGATGAGATTTAAATTGCCGGCGCCTTACTTGATCCGCCGGTTACATCGCGCATATCCGGCCCCCAAAGCCCTGTTGCTCACTGCGGGACAGGGTGGGTGAGGGGAAGTCGGGAAATCTATTTCCGCTTCATAAAACGATGAGACTCAGTTTCAAGACACACACTTACAACAAGGACCCTGATGCACACGGAGACGCGTTGTAAGACGGCTGAGTTGCTGCCAACTAACTTGGAACTGGAAAGGGACCAGATAATCCATAGTCGATGTTGGAATCCAATGGCCTCCGGGTCAGGAACCCTTAACAGTCCGAGTCTCCTTTCCTCGGGCCATCACCGGGACTACAGCAAGCTCGTTCCAAATTTAACTCTCAGACAAACAGGTCTGGAATGTCGAGTCCTCACAATGTGAGACTTAGATCCATGGTAGCGTTGGGCCCCTGTCCATCGGTCTCCCCAATGTTGTCCATGTCAACGAGGTGATGGGCATGGGCAGCTCCGCGGCGCCCACAGGCAGACCACATGTCTCTCGCCCGTCCACCGTTTGACAGACCTCAGCCGGGAGCTGGCCCTCGACAGATGCGTTGAACAGGATTCTGTCAAACCCATGGTTAGCCCCTGATTCACTCCTGTGCACTTGATACTGACGATAATGCTTGCTCAGGCGCCTGTTGCTGTTGCAAAATGGTACTCACGCGTTGCTCGGATCTCGATCGTCACAGTACCACTGTACTTGGAACCCAACACGGTGGGTACGTCGGTTCAGCATGTACCTGCATCCCACCAGCTGCCAGGGCAGAGGCGCCTGGCCTGCAGTACACCCGTGCCAACCCCCGTCGTCAATCACCGGCATACGAAGCTCGTATGTGTCCTGTGAGCCGGGATTGTGGAGCGTGAAACTCCCTGCAACTGATGTCTCATTGCTGCTGCCCCTAAGTGCGGACTCGATTCGGTATTCCTGCAGCCCCAGCGCCTTCGTACTCGAGATCGAGGCGATGGTGCAGCTGTTTGTGTAATAGGTGTGTGGCATCAGCGGAGTGCGGTCCAGGTATCCAGTGAAGACGACCGGTGGTGTTGAGAGACTGCAGGTGTAGTCGGATGTGGCGCTAAGAGTTGACCCTCGGCCTCCGTCGCCCGCTTGGGCCGAGTTTAGGGGACTCCTGCAGGCAAGACTGATGTTGGTATAAGCGATTCCGCCGAAGTGCTCCCTGTTATTGACACCACGTCAGCTGCAATACCGCGATATGTAATAAGCAGTGGCTTGCAAGGCTCACCTTTCCACTCCAGCAACACCGTCCGAGCATTCCCATGACTGCTGGATGCCCAGGACGCCGTATTCAATGTCCAGCATTGCCTGGATGGAACTTGTATTGGTCGACGGGTCGGTCCCTCCCACGCTATCGCAGCGGACCCACGGAGCGGATCCATTTGTGTAAGCGCTTTGGGGGAGGGCACCTGTGGCGGAGCATCTCAAAGTCCGTTCGTCCGAGATATTGGTGACATTAAGGGTTAGGTCATAGGATGCTGAGGTCCGGTTCCCCTGAGCAGAACGGCGCTGGTAAGTGAGGGCGTTGATCTGCCACTCCGGGTCGTATGACCGATCCACACATCGTTGAGCACGCTCCGCCGGAGTGTAAGGGCGGAGTGGCAGCTGAGGATGGATGGCGACCGGACTCGACAGACTCGCGGGCACCTGGGAGTTGCCCATGATGCAAAGGGTTTCTTGGCCACGCGGGGCGCTCCAATCGTCGAGGCAACCCTGGATGAGAGGGACTTCCCATGACCCGTTCGCCATGAAGACGAGGCTACTGAGGTATGTTAACCTTTCTATCATCCCTTGGACGAGTGACGGTGGCAGGGCAAACCTCGAAGAATTGTCACAGCGCCAGCCTCCCTTGAGACGCATGTCCAGAGTCTCGAGGTTGAACTGGAAATACAGGTTCGGAATGCTGCAGTTGTGCCAGATATCCAAAGCATCTGGCCCCTTCGGGTCGAGGTCAATATCCTTGGCCGTGCAGTTTGCGCTGACGCCTGTGGCGGTATTAACGGTCAGAAAACGGATGTCGCCCTGTGTCCCGCCGCTGGAACTGTTTACGGCCACCAGGGCAGGGTCGTAGATGTCCCATGTTGGGTTCGTGAACGAGGTCTGAATGCATTCCTTAGGGGTCCGGGTGTTTGGCGATGGATCCGGCCAGTACTGGCGGCGCTGAATCGACGCTGCTGCACAAAGGGTCAAGTGGAGGACAGACAGGCAAATAACAAACCTCATCATGCCTGCCATCTTCCCATGAACAGGTTTGAGCTTGATTCCCGGCTTTAAATCTTGAGTTTGACGATGGGAGCGTCGGGCAAACTGGACAGACTCTACCACAAGACACCACTTGGTACTCAGGTACCTTAAACATCTTCAGCTGTTCCAAGTTTTGTGGCCCGACGACCAGAGAGTCAAATTAAGGCAGCTACTAATAGTCTGGGTAAATTCGAAGAGGTTCGGCACTGTCATAAGCCATCAAAACAAAAGGCCGTCCTCCCGGCTAATCATCTAGCACTGTGGCTAAAGAGACCAAGGACTTACCAAGGCCTTCGAACGGAGCTTTCATAAGGTCGGACGGGGTTCCTAGAATTATGAAGGCTGCTCTAATATCCAGCTGTAACGTGGTAGTTGCCCACAGTCAGTACCTGGTAACTAACGTACCTTGTCCAGTTTACCTGGGAAGTCTACCCTTGAGAGGGTTGAGATTTATATGACACCCTTTGGTAGGATTCACCTACAAACGACGATCATCTAAGCCAAGAGTTGAATGTACATGTAGTTGCACTTGGACCATCAACTAACTTGAAGAACACTCCCTTAGCCAAAAGAAAAGGGAAAAAAGAAAAAGAAAAGAAAAGAAAAGAAAATGAAGGGGCCATTCTAGGTCCCCTACACGTTAGGTATCATGGTAACGTGGTGATCCTGGTAATGCTGATGACAGGGATAAGTGGCGAGGAACTACTTGACACTCAATTATAGGTGAGTTCTGACATGAGTCGTTGCTCAAACTTGCCCTTTTTAGACTCCCAGCCCTTGAAGAATAAGGTACCGGGCTGAGAGAAGCCAGGCAGATCAAGGTACCTTCCAGAGCCGGGGCATTGGGCTCTCACTTTCTGCGGGGCTGCTGTTGGCGCCAGCATGCCAAGCAGCGCACAAGGCTTCTGCCTCGCAGCATTGCCGAAAAGGGAAGGTGATTTTGATGTGATCCATATATTTATCAAAATCGGGGCCGTTCCTCCTCAGGGACTCTGGGCTCACGGACACTCCTTGACAGGTTACCCTGAAGACATCGAGCGGGCAACGAAGCTGAGAGACTGGCTTGACAGCTTCGCTGATTTCCCATTCATACCAACTCAAGAAAAACATAGATGTTCCCCTTGTGGCTCATCTCCGAGACCGAGCTGAGAGCTCGCACTTGTTTGTGTTCCACCGTTAGTGGCGTATGGCCTTGGCATGACCCGCAACAACTTGGCCCTGTGACTTGCAGGAGCCCCGATGGATTGTGGATGGACAGTCAATCGAGATTGAGGCGGAGTTGGGCTGAGTGCCGGAAGCCCTTCCGTGGCGCGGGACGAAAATCAGAGGCAACAGGCAGGTAGGAAAATTAGGACGACCTTGATGATAAATAGGCCTCCTTCAGCCATCGTCCTTAGGTTCTTTTCCGCTCTGTGCAGTTTTCACTCAAATTTCACTTCTCCTCCGCCACAGGACTATCTAACAAGCCCAACAGTACCCAAAATGCAACCCCCTGCCGCTCTCCTTTTGGTTGCCCTCGCCGGGTCCGCGTGGGCCTTCATCGAGGCCGGCTTCGCCGTGCTGCCCACCGTGACGCCCACTCCGGTCGCGCGCCGCGACTCCTTCGACTGCGCGAGCGCCATCACGAGCTTCTCGGCGGCTATGCCACACGTCACCAGCCCTGCTCTTGCGAGCTGGTTGCGGGACTACAACAACGACGAGCTCGACAGCGCGTTGAGCTCCCTGTCGCGCACCAAGGCCGTCAGCGACGTCCCCGGCGTGTGCTCGGTACTCATGAACCCGCCGCCCGCGCCGGCGTCGCTCTCGAGCGGCGCGAGCAGCTACCAGAGCGCCATGTCGAGTTGGGCCGCGTCCGCCACGCCCCAAGTCAGCACCATCGTGTCCAAGTGCTCGGGCGTCGGGCCGTCGGGCCTCGTCGAGGCCGGACTGGAGCTCGTCGTCGCCACCGACGTGCCGCAGTGCACCAGCGCCTTCAACAAGTTCAACGAGGCCCTTGGCGGCACGTCATCGACTGGCAAAAAGTCCTCGGCCAGCACCGCATCCCCGCGCCCCCTGGCTGCCATTGCCGGTGTTGCTGCCGTGGCGGCTGCCGTTGCTCTGTTCTAGAGAATCACCAGCTGGGTTTGGGCATTGTTTGGAGACATCATGGGCATAGAATTTTATAGACCGGGGGCCCAACTTCGAAATATGATCATGGCGCATGTACTTGAAGGCGAGGATTGCGGCGTTTGTTTGTTCAGGAGAGTCGGACCGTCCTTGGAGATTCCCCTACAGATGATGGCAGTGTTAATGCAGAATCAACTTCTTTTAGTCTTCACTTTTAACTTCTGAATACAGTCCTGGCCTCGTCCAAGTTGTCATTCATCCATTCATCTAATATTGTCCCGTCTAATTAATACTGTCTAGAACAAAATCTATCCCGCTCCATCGCTTACAACCGCGGAGCACTCCCTGGCTGCTCGTTGTACAGAACATAACGGTACCTCGGCTTGCCCGCGTCAAAGTCGACAATGGCCTTGTTGGCGTCCTTCATGGGGATCTCCTGGATCCACGGCTTTACCTTCTGGTCGGCGGCCAGCTGCAGCATCTCGCGGATGTCGCTCGGAGAACCGATCAGCGAGCCCGTAATCTTGAGGCGCTTGAAGATGAGGGGGAACTGCTGGATGGTCGGCAGGCCGTCCTCGGGGGCGCCGACCTGGACGAAGGTGCCGTCGAGACGCAGCAGCGACAGGTAGTCCATCAGGGGCATCGACGACGACGAGACGGTGCAGACGATGACGTCGAGGGTCGAGGCGTGCTTCTTGGCCCAGTCGGGGTCCTCGGCCGTGGCGATGAACTCGTCGGCGCCCATCTTGAGCGCATCCTCCTTCTTGGCCGACGTGCGCGAGACGACGACGATCTTGTCGGCCTTGAGCGCCTTGGCCCAGATGACACCAAAGTGGCCGAGGCCGCCCAGGCCGACGATGCCGACCGTCTTGCCCGGGCCGACGCCATGGTGCTTGAGGGGGGCGTAGGTGGTGACGCCGCCGCAGAGCATGGGCGCCGCCTCGGCCGAGCTGATGGCGTCGGGGATCTTGACGACAAAGTGCGATGGCGCGCGGTGGTAGAGGGCGTAGCCGCCGTACGACTTGCCGCCGTTGAGGTATTTGCCGTTGTAGGTGCCCGTGTGCGCCTTGGAGCAGTAGTTCTCCAGGCCGTTTGCGCACTGCTCGCAGTCACCCTTGCGGCCCAGGCACGAGTCGTTCTGCGCGCCCACGCCGACGCGGTCGCCGACCTTGAGACCACCCTCAGCCTTGGAGCCTACGCGGACAACAGTGCCGACGATCTCGTGGCCGACGCAGCAGGGGTACATTGTTGGGCCCTGGTCGAGATGTTAGCAACCCCTGAGCTCCCTCACAGGAGGTTTTGTTGTTGAACTCACCCAGCCACTGCGAAGAGTGTGCAGGTCACTGCCGCAGATGCCGCAGTGCGTGATCTTGATGTCGACGTCGTTCTCCTCCCATGGCTTCGGCTCGTACTCGCCCCACTGCATCTTGCCCTCGGCGGATGACGGGTCGTGGCCGAGCCAGCCCTCGAACTTGTAGTCGGCGGAAGACATGGTGATGTGTGTTGAAGTATTAAGTGATGGGGGTATCTCGCTGGTGGGCTTGCTGCTTCAAGGTTTGGTAGTAGACTGGTTGGAAAGGAGTCGAGGAAAAGACCGATATGTTGATCTGAATGCCAAAGGAAGGGAGGACAATAAGTCGGAGCGAGGTGAGGTTATATAGCAGTGGCAGAACGGTCCCCTTACGCCTACCAGCCTGATCCTTGACCGATTCAAGACCGCCTCGGCCATCATGAACTTGCCCCAGGGACCACGCATCGGTATGTTAGCAATCAAGGAAAGACTTTCTTCCAAGCAGTTCCACGGCACTTGTCGAGAATGGGGCCCTAACTCCGGTCTCCACGGGCGATGGATGGTGGAGTTTTCCAGAATGCAAGCTTTTGCTCGGTGGAGAAACATGCGGCGATGTCGTCGTCGGCGTCGGCTTTGGGGCGGGAGAGTGGGGCCCGGCCACCGAGAACTTGATGAGCACTCCTAAAAAGTCCTGGTGACGGGCTCGGGAGTTCGGTGTCGGGGTCAAACTGATCGAATCATGCATGTTTCGAACCGAATCCGCCTTTCGGGGACCATTAACTCCAGCCGGACCACGTGGAACCGGCGAGTCAAGCTTTGCCTCTATCTGCAGTTCTGCACGTGGGCTGCCGACGGGCCGGGAGTTGAAAACATCCATGATCTCGATCTATGTATTGCTGCAACTTCCGATACAAACAGTACGAACGACGGATAAACCAAGGCATGGCCGGCGAAAGTGAGGTGCTGGCGACAAATATGGGGGCGTCTAAACGAATGGAATAAGAAGACGTCACTGGCAGTCCAGCCTTTGGAGTGGCGAGTCCTGCACATCCTGCAGCCTTTGCCCTATCCCGAACTGCCGCAACCTCCTTCATGGTCCTGTGCCACCCTTCTCCCCTTCGCCCAGCATCCCAAACGAGAATACGAGAGACGCAATGCGTGGAAAGACAAGCTTCCGACAGTCCCGGAATCAGACCTGATCGTGGCGGCGGTAGAGAAATGAAGGCGTAGAAAGCGGACATAGCTGTCTGGTCAATGCGCCCATGTGAAGTCCTCGGCTAGACGTTGCATTGGGTGCAGATAGCCTGGGCCACCGACTTGAGCGTCGACGCCAGCTCCGGACCGCACCTGGTCGATACGCAAGGGGCTGCACGCGACTGTATTTCGGACGCAGCCTTGCACTGACAGCCAAAGTCAAAGATGTTGGGGCAGCCCGCGGCACTGCCGGCAGAGAGAAGGCAGGGGATCTGGCACGTCGTCATCAGCAACGGGAGCTCCCGAGAAGGATTCAGAGTTGCAGAACAACCCCGATTCCCGATGCGGACGGAACTTACACCGCAGACCGGGATCGAGTTCGTCAGAGGGCATGGCGCGTCTGGGGCGGGCGTTATCGCCGATGGGGCTTCGGTGATTATCCCAGCCGCGGCGTATGTGCCAAGGACCAGGGCGGTGGCAAGGAAAGCCATGTTGACGGACTTCTCTGGATTAGTAATGCGGACTTTGCTATGATGTTGGATTCCGGAATGATATCGAGCTTCTGGATCGCCGTGAAGATTGGACCCATCGCAGGGCATTGCGCCTCATAAATACCGTGCTGCTGCCATTTCACAAGGCGCGGATGGCATCGGCTCGTCCAACCCGACGGTTTCTGCGCAGGAGTCTGCAACACCATGAGATGATCACCACTGTGACCCCGAGGCGCGCGACGGTAACAGAGCCAGCAAGATCGGTTTCCGTTGTCGTGCTTCGAGATGTTTGTGCACCGATCGACGATCCGGGTATGTTGGACACGAACAGGTCGCCGTCTCGCCACGAACACCGGCGAACACTGCCATGCCAACGCCAGGCAACTCCTCGGTTCCTGTCGCCCAAGTATGACGACCTCGATCGGTTTATCGCCCGATGCTCTTGCCAACCGGTGTTGGAGGAAAAGGACTCGGATACTACGGCAAGGCCGTTAATTCATGCAGGGCCGCAGGCATGGCACAGAGCATCTCGCTGCCAGTCTTCAGTCTCGAATGCCTGCGCTCGAGCTGCGTTCGGTACGATGGCCGTAACTGGAAAGTCCCGGAGCCTGGGTCTTCAGTCAGCAGATCTTGATGTCTCCAACAGAGCTTCCAGCTTTGCTGCCGCCGTGGCTCCTCCTTCCAGAGCCGTCTGGTGTCTCGAATGGTGATTTTATTCTCGGACACCATGATAAGTCTTGTCTGTCCAACAGCATGGTGTACCAATAAATTGCCCTTGTGGCTGTTGTGTGGATAATTGCATGCCCCGTAGGGTTTGACGAGGCATGTGATTCGGTCCAGCTCAGGAACCGATGTCCTTTGGTGTTGTCGCTTGGTGTGTTGTTCGAATTTGGCACAACTTATCGGTGATGCGAGGAAGCAAATCTATGGAGGGGTTAGGGTTGGGTACCTGTGCCGCCTTCCCCCACGTTTCTGTGTCATCGGTTTCCAAATTGGGTCGAGGTCGGCCGAGGTCGGGCAGGACGGAAAGCCGCTCCGCTGCCTGCGCTCGCGGCTAAATTCGCCAATTGGCCAACCAGTGCTCGGCAAACTTTTTGAGTGGCCCCACCGGCGACAGGCCACTGGGACTCTCCGAAACGCAGCTCCACCGTGACTCGTGCCATCGCTGAGGGAACGAAGAGCGTTGTCGAGGACCACGTCGATCTGATCCGGCCCGGGTTGTTCCTGTGCTGTCCTTTCCACCAGCATCCCTCCCTGATCCTCACAGACACAATGCTTTCCTCGCTCAGAATCGCGACACGGCGAGCGGCCGTGGCCCGCAACTTTGCGACCATTCGCGCGGCCTCGACGTGGGCCAATGTCCCTCAGGGTCCTCCGGTGCGTTGTCTCGGTGCCGCCAGTGCTAACCTTCTGCTCTGCTTTGTGTGACCGACTGACAAAGTTGGGTGCAGGATGTAGGTGTTATGCCCAAGCTTCCAAAGCTGTCTTCGTTGCCGTCGACTTGCTAACCAGCGACTCTTCGTTCCCCCTGTCAGGCCATTCTCGGTATGTGACAGCTTCGGAGCAACACCACACACCGCCCTTCGGTTTTGGGACCCGAACAGTAGCTGACATGTGCTGTGCGCAGGTATCACGGAAGCCTTCAAGGCCGACACGTTTGAGAAGAAGATCAACCTCGGTTCGTCCGACCTCGCCCCCATTCCTGTCCCAGCGGGCCCGACAGCTAACACGTGGTGCTTCGTTGCCAGGCGTCGGCGCCTACCGCGATGACAAGGGAAAGCCGTACGTGCTGCCGTCGGTGCGCCAGGCCGAGGAGAAGGTGATCGCGTCGCGCCTCAACAAGGAGTACGCCGGCATCACGGGCGTGCCCGAGTTCACCAAGGCGGCCGCCGTGCTCGCCTACGGCAAGGACAGCTCGGCCCTCAACCGCCTCGCCATCACCCAGTCCATCTCGGGCACTGGCGCTCTGCGCATCGGCGGCGCGTTCCTCGCCCGCTTCTTCCCCGGCGCCAAGACCATCTACATCCCGACGCCGTCGTGGGCCAACCACGCCGCCGTCTTCAAGGACTCGGGCCTGCAGGTCGAGAAGTACGCCTACTATAACAAGGACACCATCGGGCTCGACTTTGAGGGCATGGTCGCCGACATCAACAAGGCCCCCGACGGCAGCATCTTCCTGTTCCACGCGTGCGCCCACAACCCGACCGGCGTCGACCCCACCCCGGAGCAGTGGAAGCAGATCGAGGCGGCCGTCAAGGCCAAGGGCCACTTTGCCTTCTTCGACATGGCGTACCAGGGCTTCGCCAGCGGCGACATCCACAAGGACGCTTTTGCGGTGCGCTACTTTGTCGAGCGCGGCCACAACATCTGCCTGGCCCAGTCGTTCGCCAAGAACATGGGCCTGTACGGCGAGCGCATCGGCGCCTTCTCCATGGTGTGCGCCGACGCCGACGAGCGCGCCCGCGTCGACTCGCAGATCAAGATCCTGGTGCGCCCGCTCTACTCGAACCCGCCCATCCACGGCGCCCGCATCGCCGCCGAGATCCTCAACACGCCCGCCCTGTACGAGCAGTGGCTGGTCGAGGTCAAGGAGATGGCCGACCGCATCATCACCATGCGCGCCCTGCTCAAGGAGAACCTCGAGAAGCTCGGCTCCAAGCACGACTGGAGCCACATCACCTCCCAGATCGGCATGTTTGCCTACACCGGCCTGACCCCGGAGCAGATGGACAAGCTGGCCAAGGAGCACAGCGTCTACGCCACCCGCGACGGCCGCATCTCGGTCGCCGGCATCACGAGCGACAACGTCGGCCGCTTGGCCGAGGCCATCTTCAAGGTCAAGGGTTAGGTGTCGGGATGAAGAGTGGGGAGTTGGAGTAATGGATCGCTGGTTTCTCTTTATGACTAGGTGTGCTTGCCGTCATGTGCATGTTTCGTCTCGCGCTAGACTGTGCTTCTATATCCAACTGATACAGGGCGGAGGTGTTGGTCAGGGTGACATGTACAGCAGAGGTCCGTCGGATCAGTCCAAAGATACACAGATAGACCAAGAATGTGATTGGGCCCGGTGCGGGCGGTGTACCATACACAGGCCGCGTCAGCTCTGTCCAAGGGACCCAGTTCTTGCTCCGTATCACTTCCAGCCGGGTATCACGCCCTGCCCAACCGCTCCAAATCCCCCCTCACCTCCTCCACCTGCCGGCTCATGTCACGATACACCCGCGCCATCTCCCTCATGACCTTCTCCTTGCCACCTTCCACGGCGCCACCACCGACCCCGTACGCCGCCAACTCTCCCCTGAGGGCGTGGACCGCCTCGTTCAACCTCCCTTTCGCATCCCGCAGGTGGTTCGCATAATTCGCCAGCGCCCGCGCCGCCTCAGGCGTGTACGTCTCGCGGCGGGCGACGCACAGCGCCGTCTCGGCCTCGGCCTGCTGCGTCTGCGCCGCGAGGGATGCTCCAGTGGCGCGGAGTTCAAGCGAGCGGGCGACGGGGCCGTGCTTGGCTTCGAGGGCGCGCAGGAGCTGGGCCAGGACGGTGGTTTGTTCGTGTAGGAGGGAGGTCAGAGCTAATGCGGCGCCCAGGCGGGCCCGCGTGAGCTCGGCTTGGTGGTCTGCTATTGCCGCTGATAGCGAGGCGGCGTGAGTGGAGAGGGCTGGGACGGAGCGGTGTACGTAGGACGGGTTTGTGGATGGGTTCGCTATGCGCGCGAGGTGCACTGCGGAGGAGTGTAGTGTGCTGGAGACGAGGGCTGCGAGTTGCGGGAGGTGGTTTGGCAGGTCGGACAGGGGCGGGTTGGACAGGAGGAGGGCGGTGGATTCGGGCGGCAGCTTGGTGGAGGTAGAGAGAAGCGGTGGGAGCAGGACGAGAAGGTCGAGCAGCGGTGCTGGAAGGTCGGCGAGCGACGTTGCCGCCTGCGATTGCGGCCGTGGCCGTCTCGTGAGGGAGGGCGCTGGCGCATGCTTGGGCTGCAGTGACTGTGGGTTGACATTGGATATTGCGTCGGCGAGGAGATGTTCCTTTGCAGCCTTGAGACGATACTCGTTCAGCTCCTGAGGCACCGTCAATTGGTATTCGCTCTATCCAAGACGCAGTCTTGCGAGCCTACCTCTGTCACCTTGCCGCGCTCCTTGGCCGCTGGGTCGTTTTTGGTCGATCCATCTGGATTGAGGACAGATGTTGTCAGCTTGGAGTAGAGAACGGCAAAATCTGGGTTGTTTTGCAGCACAGCATCGTCAATCGGCGGAAGCATGATGGGCTTTTTCTTGGGACCGTGGTGGGTTCTTGGTCGCTTGATGCCGCGTCTTTCCGATTGCGGACAGCCAGCGCGACAGATGCCCCACGAAAGCATGCGAGTCCGTGAGTCGTGACCGATCTGCTGGCGTCAAAAATCTGCCAGCTGCCAATCAGGCCCACCACCTGGCAGCTGCCTTCGCTGCATCTCGAAATTTTGACTCGCAACTCACTGCCGTCGCCGGAGCTGCTGGCCCCAGGACCCGCGATCAACCACCCGACGAGGTCAACCGTGTCAATTGAGCCCCTCCCGGCCCAGCACCCGCCAATGCGCCCGTCATAGCACCGATTCACCCACAAGCTTCCACCAACGTGTCTTGACGGACCCATTCCACACCAGCCATGCCGTCGACACTCCCGATCCAGACCTGCCTCCGGGCAGCCTCGAGGCCAGCGACCTCGCTCCAACATACCCTTCTCGCCGCCACATCGACAACAACCACGAGAACCCTTACTACCACCGCCCCCGCCCTCTACAAGCAACGCCGCGTCCCCGACTCCGAAATCCCCATCCCATCCGTGACCGCCCCGCACCCGGAAATCCCTCCCTACCCCTACGGCCCGCGTCCCTTCTACCACCAGTCCAACACAGGCCTGTACGGCGCCGCACGCATTCGCTTCGGCAACAACGTGTCGGAAAGAAACGAGATCAAGACGCGGCGCACGTGGCGGCCCAACGTGCACCACAAGAACCTCTGGTCCGAGTCGCTGGGCATCATGGTGCGGACCCGCGTGACGACGCGCGTGCTGCGGACCATTGACAAGGCCGGAGGGCTGGATGAGTACCTCCTCGGCCACAAGCCGCAGCGCGTCAAGGACCTCGGGCCATGGGGTTGGCGGCTGCGGTGGCGCATTATGCAGACCCCCTCCGTGAGGGCGCGGTTCGCTGCTGAGCGGGAGCAGCTGGGCCTGCCGCCCAAGGAGGAGGCGGAGCTTGCGCGGGAGGCCGAGGAGACGCTGCCGGATGGGGCTGTTTCGGGGGAGGCGCTGATGGCTGAGACGGACAAGATGTTGGCGGATCAGACAGCGTTTGAGCTGGGGTCGGAGGAAGGGTTCATGGGCGAAGAGAATCCAGGGAGGCAATGAGAGAGGGACAACGGTATTGTCATCTACACACAATTGTACCATATTGTATTCTTGATGTATGCTGGTTTGGGTGGGCATGTCACCAGGAGCTTAGACATTGATTGGTATTCATGGCATCACAATTCCAACATCACGATACGAGAGCAAGGGACAGCAAGGGACAACAATGCACCAGAGAAATCATCTCTATCAAGGCTGTAAGGTCTATCTATCTAGCTCGCCCGCTGGAAATGAATGTCAAAGATGCGAAAAATCAATCAACGACATCCAACTTGCCCATTCAAGACATGCTTAGAAACGCAGATCCCAGCCAATCTGGGGGCCCAGCTTGGGCAGCTCGTCGGCGACGCTCTGCACGTCCTTGTCGCCGCGGCCGCTCAGGCAGATGACCACGTCCTGGTCCTTGCTCATCGTCTTGGCCAGCTCGATGGCGCCGTAGATGCCGTGAGATGACTCGAGGGCGGGGATGATACCCTCGAGCTGGCTCATGAGGCGGAAGCCGATAAAGGCCTGGGCATCGGTGGCGGCGATGAAGGTGGCGCGGTTCATGTCCTTCCAGTGAGACAGCTCCGGGCCCACGCCGGGGTAATCGAGGCCGGCCGAGATGGAGTGCGTGTCGGTGATCTGGCCGTGCTCGTTCTGCAGGATGTAGGTGCGCACGCCGTGGAGAACGCCCTTGGAGCCGGCAGCGAGCGTGGCGCTGTGGCGGGAAGTCTCGATGCCATCACCGCCGGCCTCGACACCGAGAAGCTTGACGCTCGGATCGTTGCTGAAGGGGTAGAACATGCCGACGGCGTTACTACCGCCGCCAACGCATGCCACCACAGCATCAGGGAGCTTGCCGCGCTTCTTGAGCATCTGGGCCTTGGTCTCGTTGCCAATGACCGACTGGAAGGTGCGCACAATCGTCGGGAACGGGTGGGGGCCAATAGCCGAACCAATAATATAGTGAGTGTCCTCCAAGTTCACGACCCAAGCGCGCAGGGCTTCGTTGACAGCATCGCGGAGGGTGCGGCTGCCGGCCTCGACGGCAACAACCTTGGCACCCAGCAGCTTCATGCGGAAGACGTTGAGCGCCTGGCGGCGGACGTCCTCGGCACCCATGTAGACAGTGCACTCCATGCCGAACTTGGCGCACACGGTGGCGGTCGCGACACCGTGCTGGCCGGCACCGGTCTCGGCGATGATCTTGGTCTTGCCGAGGCGGCGGGCGAGGAGCAGTTGACCCAGGGCGTTGTTGATCTTGTGGGACCCGGTGTGGTTGAGGTCCTCACGTTTCAGCCAGATGTTGGCGCCGCCGGCGTACTCGGTCAGGCGCTCGGCCTTGTGCAGGTGGCCGGGGCGGCCCATCCACGGGTAGTAGGAGCGGTACTCCTCCCAGAAGGCGGGGTCATCCTTGATCTTGTTGAACCCCTCCTCCAGCTCCGACAGGCAGTCCATGAGCGACTCGGGGACGTACTGGCCGCCAAACTCGCCGAAGCGGTCGGGGATCTTGCCGTGCATGGCCGACAGCTGGGCGACCAGGTCGTCGGTATCCTTAACAACGGCGTCGACGTGAGCCTCGCCGTTGGGTTCCTTGGCGCCCGAGATGGCCTCAACAATGCCGACCTCGCGCGTGGCCTCCTCTTCGGGTGAGGTGGTGCGACCGCAGAGGTAGGAGCAGAACTCCTGGACTGCCTTGCACTCCTCGCCCTTGTTGGCCTTCTGGAGGGTGGTGACGATCATAGAGCCAACCACGACACCGTCGGCAATGTGGGCGACCGAGACGAAGTGGTCGCGGGTGCTGACGCCGAAGCCGACAGCCGCAGGCTTGTCGCCGCTGTACTTCTTGACGCGCGACAGGAGCTCGGGAAGGTTGGCGTTGAGGGTGCCGAGAGCGCCGGTCACGCCCTGGCGGGAGACGACGTAGATGAAGGAGTCGGCCAGCTGGCAGAGGATGCGCATGCGGGCATCGGAGGTCGCCGGAGCAATGAGGGGCACGTAGGAGAGACTAAGAGGAGCGATTGTCAGTCATGTCCAAGAGTACCTGGCAAAAGAACGAACTTACCCGCCACGGGAGCAGAACTTGCGGAAGGAGACGGCCTCCTCGGGGGGCAGGTCAACGATGATGAACCCGTTAACGCCAGCTTTGAGGCAGTCCTTCATAAGGCGCTCCTCTCCGTAGCTCAGCAGCGGGTTGTAGTAGCCCATCAGCAGGATGGGGGCGCGCAAGCCGAGCTTGCGCGCATCGCGGACCATCTGCAGGGTCGACTCGATCGTGACGCCATTCTGGAGGGCAATCTGTGGTTGGGCATTCCAGGTCAGTGTCTGTTTCGATTCAATCGCAATGTTAATCGCGGATTGGAGCTTACGGTGTTGGCGGTCTGGATGGTCGGGCCGTCGGCAATGGGATCGGTAAAGGGCACGCCGAGCTCGATGATGTCGGCGCCGCCCTTCTCCATAGAGAGCAGGACATTCGGCGTGAGTTCGGGCGTGGGAAAACCGGCCGTCACGTACGTAACGAGCGCAGCCTGCAGTAGATTCTGGTTAGCGACGTGTTGAAGAGCGATCGCCGATGGCGGGGCAGTTGCGGGAGCGCCTCACCCGGTTCTGGGCCTTGCAGCGCTGGAAGGTCTGCTTGATGGCCTCCATGGTGGGCAGAAGGTCAATTGGGCCTGTCGATGCTCAGTCTCGTCGCACAGCAGATGGGCGCGACGGGAAGTGCAGTGGTGGATGGAAAAGCCTTCTGGAACCCTTTGTCGAGAAGGCGATGAAAGAGGTTCAAATACGCAAACGCGGGGAGGCGAGGACAGGGTTTGAGTCAAACTGGCGTTCCAATTTTTTGGGACGGGAGCCCCGCACCGCCACCTGCAGCTTCAGGAACCAGGCCCGATCGCGGCGGGGCCACTGCGCTCACCACCGCAAATCGACGAAACATTCGTGATGCAAGAGGCAAACAAACAGTGGACCAAGTCGAGGCACTGCAGGCAAACCAATGCATACAATGGCTTGATCGGGGAGCGGACAGCTTATTCCTTGACGATTTCGCGGACTCCGAAGAGTTCCAGCCTCATGATGCCGGGCTCAAGTTCTCAACACTGTTCGACGCCCAAGAGCGACGGGACTCTGGGCTCTGGCCATTGGGCCGGTACCTGTATTTCGGCTTCCTTCCAGTAAAGCAATCGTCACTCTCCCTCCCATGCAATTATTGTATGACAACCTCTGAATGTCGATACGCGGCTGATTCTTTACCCATTGACATGTCTTTTCTCGTCCGCAGCCTCGCAGGTGATGTTTGCATTCCGCAGGATGTGAGTGACGCAGAGGTTTGGGTCTCGGAGAACCCAGGGTCCTCCTCCCCCAGAGTCCCAATCTGGAAGCAAGGACAGGGGCTGATAAACACTTATCCAGGCGAGCCAAGCCTCATTCCAACAACAAACCACGTTCCTTCGCATCGCATCACCAAAGAGGAAGACAACACGGGACAACAGCATCAGCCAACTGAACGGGTATCATTTCTTAATCTAGCGGAAAAACAAAAGAAACACAATGCAACCAAAGAAAACTCCATCGATCCTCCCGCCCTACACTGGCGAGTACCGCGGCGGCGGCGGCATCCCCAACGCCCATTCCTCCATCGAGTGGTTCGAGTCACGGCGGCGCGGCCGCCGAGGACTTGTCGCAGACGGCCTCTAGCGGTCTGAGTACTCGTCCATCTCGGGATGGCTGCTTTTCCTGGCGTGCGACGGCCACCTCGCCGGCCCCGGCCGGCCTTTCCTCACACTCCCCGCGTACACGACGGCGTCCCGCTCGAAGCTCGAGTGGTCATCCCCGCCCCGGACTGTGCTGTGGTTGCTGCCGCCGCCACTGCTACCACCGCGCGGAGCTTCTTTCATACCGTACCCCTCGCCCCCCTCGGCCCGCGTCTTGTCCGGCTGCGCCGCCGACACGAGAGTCCACACCACGCCGACGAGCACGACGATGACGTACACGAGGAGAAGGGCGGTCGAGATGAGGGCCTCCTGGACGATGCCGTGCTGCAGCTTGGTGATGACGCTGTCGACGGCCGACGTGATTTCGTCGGTGGTGACGCTGGAGGGCGAGGCCAGGAAGGAGGTCAGGTCGCTGTCGCCATTGACACTAGCATTGGCGCCGCGCGAGAAGAGGTCATTCGAAAACTGCGGCAGTGTGACGTGCGCGTTGTCGTGCACCCACGTGAGGCCCTTCTGGACGGCGTCAATCTTGCGCGTGATAAGGCAGCCGACGAGGTTGCGGGCCGTGTTGAACAGGACCGTGTCCTTGAAGACGGCCGTGATGGCCTTGTCGATCTCGGCGTCAAACGTGTTGAGCGTGTTGTTGACAGCCGACGTGGCGTTGGTCACCCACCCAAACAGGTCGCCGTTGATGTCGTCCTGCAGCTTGACGATGACGCCGTTGGCGTCGTTGGCCCAGTCGGTCGACACGTGCTGCAGCGTCTGCACCACGTCGCCGGCAAAGTTGCCCACCTGGCTGGCCAGCGCCGGCGCCTCCTTCTTGATGGACGACAGGATAATGAGCTGACACACGCACGAGAACAGGCCGGCAATCGCCAGAGACAGAACAAACAGCGCCGGACGCGACGTCCCGTACGCCACCATCCACCGCAGCAGGATCCGCGTCCGGTCCGTGAGGTTGCCCTTCTTGGCCAGCCACATGCCCACCCGGCTCGTCATGGGCCGCGACGAGACGTAGACGACGTCCATGGGGTCGAATCCGAGCTTGGTGAACTCGTTGGCGCGCGCCTTCTCCCTCCGGAAACGGCGAACCTCGAGCCAGCCCATGGCGATGATGGCCAGCAGCGCCAGAATGGGGATGACGACAGCAAAGGCGATCTTGGCCTTGGCGATGATGCCGAAGAGCGTCTCGAAGAAGTCGTTGAGGAACGAATTGTCGGAGCAGAAGGAGAGCGCCTGCTTTTGGGCCACGGGGAAGACCGAGTCATCGAACTTGTAGGACCCGAAGCTCGCGTTGACCTGCTCCTTGACAAAGTCGAACGGGATGCCGATGGCGTTCCTGGTGAAGTTCTCGACCTGGTCGAAGGTCGGGATGGTTTTGCTGAGGGACACCAGGTCCTTGACCAGGTCGTTGGTGTTGACCTTGATGTTCTTGAGGTCGTCGAGGTTCTTGCTGATGTCGATCTTGGGCAGGTCGATGTTGACGCCGATGAAGCTCGTCAGCTTGCTGGGGATGTCGTTGATGACCTTTTGGACGTCATCGATGGTGTGGGTGATCTGGCCGCTGATGGTGCCGATAGCGTCGTTCATGACCTTGGTGGCGCCCTCGACCACGCCGACGGCTACGTCCAGGCCGCCATGGATCAGGGCCACGGCCAGGCAGGTAAAGGTGCCGATGTACATGTTGATGATGAAGAAGATGAGGTTCTCGACGCCCGTCAGGATCATCATGAGCATCTGCACCATGCCCGAGACAGTCTTGGTGATGCCGTCCGAGGCGAGCGAGTTGACGCCAACCGAGAGGTAGTGCGGCATCGAGGCCATGGCGCTGCCGATGTCCTCCACCTTGGTGCACGCCGAAAGGGCCTTGGTCTTTGCATCGCCGATGTTGCCGTTGAGGCTGTCGGTCAGGAGGAGCACGCGGACGAGGACGAGGATCAGGAGGACGGTCCAGCGGTTGAACCACAGCTGTGAGAGGCGTGCTCGCAGCCCCAGATACGGCGTGACGCTGGGGTCGGTGTAGGGCCGGAGTTGCGGCGCGGGTCTGCTCTGGGGCTCATCGTGAAGGTCGAGAGTGTGCCAGTGGTTGGGGTTGAGGTTTGGGGGTACTGGGGGCACTGCCCCTGATTTTTCGTTGAACATGATGGCGTCGGTCGATCGGTGAGAGCGAGGTCGTGAGCCGGTATGGTGTGGTCGTGGTGTCTTGATGTTGGAGGCAGATTACCGAATTAGGAAGTTGGTGGTTGTTGGTGATGGATAGACCAGCTATGCAAAAGTTTGAAGAAACTGAGGAAGAGCAGGCAAAGGAAAGGAAAAGGAAATTCTCAAACAGCAAGTGAATGACCCAGACGCCTAGTGATGCATTACTCTATGTGTGACAATGAGGACAATGAAAGGAGATGGGAAGTGAACAATAGCGGAGAATAAGAACAATGGAGGGGCGGCCATTGTGCGAGGGCCGGGGCAGCGCAATAAAAGAGACGAGAACAAGGAACAGAGCGCATGACCCGGCTGCAACAATGAACAGCGCAAAGATAGATCTCTTTGCCAGCGCCTGCTTTGTTTCGGTCGCTCCAAGCCAATGGTGTTGTTGTCGGGTTGCGCAGTCAAGCGCTCTCCACTAAGCGCCGGGCCCGCGACAGCCAGTCGTTTCTCGCTCCAGGGATCGCAGAGCGGCTCCCCAAACGTCTTGGCTCTGCGACCCCGCGAATGGCCAGCGCAGTGTCGGGCGGGTCACCGATGATACCTTCATGGCTCGTTTGAGTGTTGGCAGCATTTGTGCAGAGTCCATCTAGGCGGCGGTCATCTTGAAGCTGAAGCCCGGCCGGAACCTGCCCTGCGATCGATCACTGCGCTGGCTTCAACGGTCGCGTGGGCGGGAAAAGTCAGCACGTGTTCCTGTTCGATATGCGAACCCTGCGATGTGCGGTCAATGCCAGCTCAGCGTTTCTTTGTCTTCAGCCCTGGTGATGCCTCAACATCAGGGACGTGCTGGCATGGTTGTGTTCGAGATCGGAGGGAGCTGTCAGCTCTGCGCCGGTCCGTTTCGACCTTCAGCCCTGGAGATCGAAACGCCAAGCCGGAGTGGATCCTCATCGACAACTGGCAGCAAAACAGCAGGATGTTGAGCTGTGAGTGTCGATTTGGAGCATGGGCTGCTTGCACGATAGTGACACTGCAGTGAGCCCAAGAGGGAGCCCGAGAGATTGTCGTGGAGCAAGACGATGCGGCGCGTCGCAGGTCCAAGGCCGTCTGTGAAATGATTGGCTTCCAAGCGCCGGGCAAGAAACGGAGGCCAACCTTGCCCCACCTCGGCCGGCAAGGCAGAGTGGGGCCCCTTCCCGAAATAGCCGGTGGCTGAGTCTGCGAACCCTAACCCGCACGGTCGACCCTTCCACTTTGCCTCGAGTTTGTGACTCGGAGCATTTGCACCAGCAGAAAACTCACAGTTATGGGTGATAGCAGAAACCAAGTTTGTCACAGCATTGATTCGAGTACGCCATCCTACGCCTCTCTCATCTGTACTTGAGCTCAAATCCTAGGTGCCTGCATGGATGTCCGGCGGCATGGCTCACTCGGATTGAAAGACACCAACAGCCCGAGGGCAGCCTTTGAATCGCGACCCGAACTCGAATGATAGAAAGAAACAAAGAAAATGATTGAAAGCATGATCTGGTGGGCGCATGACCCGGGTATCAAGTTGTAAGTCCCGACCTCTATCTATATCCCATGCCAGTGTTATCCCTTGCCCTCCCAGTCGCACTCCGACACCTGACCTCCAGGCTCCAGCCGATCGGCTGCCCCAGTAACCCAGTTCAAGTCTCATGATGCGGCCTTTTTGTCTCCCTGGCTCTGCTCAGTGCTGGGCCGATACTCGGAGACAAAGTAATTGTCCGACCGGTTCGCAGTGCCCCCAGTCATCACGAGGACCTCCCAGCGCCGCTCTGCCGCCAACGTGTTGGCCTCCGCCTCGGCTTGCTTGCGAGCCTCTCTCTTTTCCTTGTATGAGCGGGCGAGCTCGGAGATGCTCCACTTGCTCTTTTTGTTGTCTTGAGCCATGGTGTTACGGGGTGTGGTGTCGGTTGGTGTAAGTTGTGCTGGGCTTGAGGGCTTTAATGTTGAAGATCGAGATCTTGGAAGCTGTTCGACAGAAAGGTGTTTGATTCTAGCTCAGGGGTATGTTCCGTAAGTAAGAAGGTGTTTAAGGTGCCAAAAAGGCGGTTAAGTGAGCAAAGTGTGTGTTTATATCGACCGATGCAAAGAATGAATGCATGGGCGTCCAGTCTTTGGCTGTCGAGTGACAAAGTCGATGTTCGGGGTCGTGTGACGGCGACAAAGGCGCCAGCCGCTTTCATCTAGAGATTGATCTTACTTTGTCAGCCCATGTGTATAACCCGTTTTGGAACAACAAAGTGCTGGTTGGCCATGCTGACTGGCCAACGGCCCATGATCTCTCCACGTGTGAGGCTCAGACACATGCATGCAGTCGGCGAGGTGGACGCCAAGGCCGCCTGATTCAACCGCTTCGGCGACTGTGGCTTGGAGAACTGGCGTCCCCGAATTCAGCCTTTAGTCCTCTTACAAGGCACGTTTCGTTTCTTCAATGAAATCGGTGAGGCATCCGAGCCTCAAATGAGTTCTTCGTGAATATCCAGTCATTTAACCCCTCGCGCCTCAATTGCAGCTGTCAGCATCGCAAGTGACTGCGCAGGAAGTGGTGTCGATCACGGCAAGGTTGATGCGAGACGTTGCGAGCAGCTTCACGATGACTGGATTTTCCGTGGCGAGGCGCTAAAACAACAAAAGCAGCGGACTTGACAGGCAAGACAGAGATATCTACTTAGCTAATGCCTCCGCTCCTCGGGTATGCAGTGCCCTCCCTTCTTCGACGCCAAACTCCATGACAAAACTCGTGCAAACCGAAGCGGCGCCGTCGCGTGCCTCGATGTTAAATGAAGGGCATCACTTCCGATTCTGCTTCGGTTGACTGCCGTATGCCCTCCTGCCCTGCGGCTTCTTGTCCCTGCTCATGCTGGCCGCGAGGGTGATGTCGACCCTGGGCGGCGTGGAAAAGCCAAAGCTCTGCGCATGGTTAGCCATGTCCAAACATAATCTCTCAAAAAGGGAGACTCACCTTGGCCACCTTGGCCAAATCGAGCTTGTGGACATCAAAGACGCTGCGGAGACTGTGCGATGCGTAGGCGTGAATGTAAGAACGGAAGCCGTCCTTGGCGCTCTGGTTCAGGTAGTAGTTGCTCCCAATAAGCTTCTCCAGCTGGGACTGCACGTTGAGGATCTTGTTCTTGGGGAAGTCGTACTCGACCACCGGGACCTTGGCGGCCTTGAGGTGGGCCAGGAAGCCAAGCTCGCATGGCTGCAAGAACAGCAGGGAGCGGCCCTTGGTGTTGTTGCCTCTGGCCGTCCGTCCGACGCGGTGGATGTAGTCGCGGGGGTCGTCTGGCGGGTCGAACTGGACGATCCAGTCGACTTGGGGAATGTCGAGGCCACGCGCGGCAACATCGGTACAGATGAGGGTGCCCTGCTTGGCGTTGCAGAACTCGAAGAAGGTATTGGTCCGCTTCTGCTGCTTCTGCTTGCCGTGCAGATCGAGCACCTGCAGGTCAATGTACTGCAGCAGCTCGCTGTAATACTTGACCGAGTTGCAGGACGAGAAGAAGACGATGATCTTCTTCTTGGCCATCTTCTTGAGGAACGAGAAGAGCAGGAGGAAGCGCTTGTCGGCGTCGACGACGACGTATCCCTGGTCGAGGCCCTCGACCGTGCTGAACTGCTTCTCCTCGTCGACGTTGATGTACAGCGGCCCGGGGCGCAGCGAGATCCTGGCGAGATCCTCGACCTTGGTCGTCTGGGTGGCCGAGAAGAGCATCGTCTGGCGGTCCTCCTTGGGCAAGATCTTGACAATCTGGCGCATCTCGTCCTCGAAACCAATCTCCAATATCCGGTCGGCCTCGTCGATAATCAGCGACTTGAGGTTCTTGAAGACGAACGGCGTGTTTTGGAGGTCTGTGAGGATGGTGTCAGTCTCAGCCATGCAGCGGAGGGGGGCCAGACTTACGATCGAGCAGACGACCAGGCGTGGCGATCAGAAGGTTGACGCCTTTGCCCAGCTTCTCGGCCTCGGCTCTGCGGTTGGCGCCGCCGATAACAACTCCGTCTAAGAACAAGTTAGTTGCGCGCTCTGCGACGAGGGCAGCTGGTGGGCGTACATGTCTGGGAGTGGTGCTTCATCAGCTCCCGCGCAACGCCGAAAATCTGCAGCGCCAGCTCGCGCGTGGGCGTGACGACGATGGCGCCGGTGCCGTTCCGCGGCTTGAAGCGCAATGCGCTGAGCATCTCGACAGCCGGGATGAGGAAGGCGAGCGTCTTTCCGGAGCCCGTCTTGGCCGCCCCGAGAACATCCTTGCCGGCCAGAAGGGGTGGAATGCCTCGCCGTTGGATCTCGGTCATCTTTGTGAATCCCATCTCCTCGATCGCCTTCATGGTCTTCTCGGAGAGGTTGAGCTCGGCGAACGACTGGGCGTTGGTCGCGACGGGCGGGGCCAGCAATGAGCCGTCGTTCTTGGGCACTTCGTCCAATTCCGTCGAGCCGTTCTGTGCCTCTGAATTGTCCCCATTCTTCTCGGCCTGCTCATCCTCCGAGTTGTCCTCCTCCGAGCTGGCGTCGTCGGCTTCGCGCTCCTCGTTGCTGACCTCGGGGTCGCTGTCGCTGTTGTCGCTTTCGGCGTCGCTCTCTTCGGGAGTCGGATCCCTCTTCAGCTTCTTGGGCTTTGAGGGCGCCGCGGCGACAGGCTCGGACTTGGAGCCCTTGGCGTCCTTGAATTTCCTCTTCTTGCTCAAATCGGAAGCCATCTTGCGTGGGTGTCTGCAGCGGTTGCGGCGGAATTGCTGGCATGCGCTTGCTGGCGGATTTTTTTCTGGATGGTTGCAGCTTATCGGCGCTGATAGCGGTTGACAGACCCACTCATGGACCCTTGGCGGGGGGGCTCGGCGAAATGTTCTGCCAAACTCCGGCCAGCGTCCGCCGGGCGGCTGCCCCGCCTAGTCGGCCCGGCAGCAACCGCCTGAAGTGTTCATCAGCAATCACCATTCCACAACGAACCTCAACCCAGGGGCAACCACGTCAACAACCTCAACCTCACAGCAGGATGTCAGGCTGCGCCCGAGACCCAGATTCCGAACCGTCCGAGCTCGCTGACACGGGCGCGTCGAGGCAGCACCCATGCGGCATTCCTTTATTAACTGCACATCCCCCGAATCCAGCTGAATGAGAGCGCTGCTCCAAGCTCGACCATGTGCCTCGTGTCGAGTCCTTCGCCGATTGCGGTTCCTACCTTCTCGATACGGGCATCTTCAAGTTTGATGTCATCCTAGCCCATGGCACCAGCAGCCGACCTCGCGATCCCGCCGCCGACGCACAGCCTCTCGGGGTCCTGACCCAGGGCCCGGGTTCCTGTAGTTGTGCCAATCAATTTCCTGCCGTCTCCGACGTTCCCGCCAAGTGGTCAGCTCGGCTCCTTTGAGAAGTTCCTTCGCTGCCAGGAGGACAGTCCCCTCTCATGAGGTTGTATCGATGCATCTCCGGCACTGCAGCAAGCCGCTGCCCCGGTAAATGGGCTGGTCCGCCCCGACCCTTCGAGCTGGGTTCGGCTCCGCACTCGCTTCTTACCGAGCCCGGCTCCCGCTGCTCATGACGCACCGGCAACCCAGGTTGACTGCAGCATCTGCATTTGCTTTGCTTCCCAGCTTCTCTTCACTTCAAGTTGCCCATGGCTAAATATAGCGCTGACAGTTCGGTCCCATTTCGAGGTTTTGTCACGGCGGTTGCCGTTCTGGGGATCCCGACTGTTCCCCAGTGAGAGCAACCGACTCCCTGTGAATGTGTTGAGACAGCTGCCGAACCTCTGTCTGCCAAGGAGATATCACTCCCTCAGATCTTCGGAGAGACCACGATGGGCCAAGCTAGGAGTCGGCGGCTGACTGTCAAGGAAGCTCCTTGGGTGCATGTGTGCCGACTGCACCTGTCTCCGGTCCAGGTCCGGTCTGTGCCTCCCCCTCCACTTCTCAGTCAGACAGCACAGGATCCTCCCCTTTCTTTGCTTTCCAGTGGTATCCTGCGAGGCACAGACACGGCCCAGCCCGGGCCATGTAGCATCGTTGGCGTCACGAGCCACGCTTCATTGGCGAGGGTCGATGGCAAGGCAGCATAGCATGCCTGGCGACAAGAACGCCCAAGCGGGCCTCCATCTATTCCCTAGCTGATACGACGGCCTGTCTTCCCCATGGCAATATCGACGTCATTCCCGCTCGCAGAAGGAAGAGGCAGAGTCGGAGGTCCTTGGCTTATGGCAATCTATCGGCCATGGAGTCTGAGCCATCTGGTGGTGGCCGAGCATGGAAGGTGAATGGTGTTGATAAGACATAAAAGGCCGGCAACCGTCCGTTTCCCAGGACTCGGATGGACAGCAGCTCCTCCAACGCCTGGTGTTTGACCTGAAGACAGCCAGAACCTCCCCAGACCAGCATTGATGCCCATCAGACCCCAAGAAAAAAACAAAATGAAGCTTTTCCCTCTTCTTACTCTGTTCATCGGCACTGCTGCGGCCCTCGAGTCTGCCGGACTCGAGAAACGCGCAGAGCAGCCCCACAAGCGAGCCCCAAGGCTCAAGGTCGAGATGCGAGCCCGGCGTGCCGCAGCCAGCCAGCCGGCCGGGTTCAGCACCTGGACCAGCACGCCAACGCTCCTGCGGTCCAAGGCCGCGCTCAGCAAGGTGCCGAGCCTTCAACAGGGCAGCGAGGGCGCCGGAGAGTCTCAGAACCAGCCCAGGCAGGTCCACGCCAGCGACTTCTTCGAGTGCACGAACCCGGTAAGCCTTCTTCCATACCATGAGCATGCCCGCTTTTGTTGCCTTGCCGGGGCTAATTTCCTTCCCAAGAAACCGAGCCCCCGCTCCGCCGATTGCAAGGCCATCGTCAGCCAGGTCCTCTCCTCAGACGACGAGCTCATCGTCGCGCCCAACTCTTGCCTCGTCTTCTCCTTCGGCACGTGCCAGGGCTTCTTCTGCTCGCTCTGCCAGACCCTGGACACGTCGACATCTTTCATCGGCAGCCAGCTCGACACGGTCGAGGCGCTGTGCGTCGAGAACGGCCAGGCCGGCACCATTGTCGGCGACGAGGCGCCGCAGTGGGATGCTGGGTTTACGTATGCGGGACAGGGTCTGCCTACGTTTGATGTCTGTTGAGGGCTTGACTCGGAAGAGGGGGGAGAATGATGTGCTTATGATTGCTGGGCTGGTTGTTGAAGTACTTGGCGATTGCTCTTGGCGTTTGGTCAGAGGACCAAGGGGGTTGCAGGATGAGGTGATGGTTGGCATGGTGGCTCTTCTCAGGCCTAATTTGGGTTCCTTGTTGTTAGTTTGTTCAGATTGGACTCATGGCTTGTTGATCGAGACTTCAGGCGACCGTAGCACTCACGCGAAACGTCCTTCTTTGCGGCTTTCATGAGAAGATGTCTTTAAGCAAGTATGGTATGGAAGCGTTGTCCTTTTCTCAAGCTTCTATCCGAATCGCCAAGTGTTTCGTGAGCAGGAAACGGCCAGGGGTTCAGCTGTGCCGCAGAACTGTTACCTTAGTATGCATCCTGCGACATGCGGGCGGCTAAGCACTGCCACTCAGGGGCTGGTAAGTTGTAACCGCCTCACCCAGCCAGCCGACGGTACGGATAATGAAGAACCATATCACCAGCTCACTTCATGGAGTGGCTGCTAGGGCCTCTCCCACAGCAAGCTAATGATCTGTGCCACATCATGGCAGTTCATACCACGGAAAAGGGGCTCCACGTCCAGGTGAATGCCGTCGACACTCCAGCAGCCAGGAGCGCGCCAAACTGGCGGCCGTGGCAACTCAGCCCGTTCTACCTCGTCCCTCTAATTCTCGCATCGGCCGCCGTGGCCGCGGCTCTGGAAGCGCTCACGCAAATCAGCAACAAGTCTTACCTCGACGGGGACCTGCGAGCCGAATGGCTGAACTGGTACTGCCAGGAGCAGAAGAGCTGCAGCGTGCCCAGTATCCCCGGTTTCTCCGTCTCCGACCTCACCTTTGAAAACATTTCGGACAGCAAGTCAGGGATCCTGACTTTTTTCCGACCCGAAACGATCTCAGCGGCGGCCACATTCACATGGCTCTACCTGCCCTCGCTCCTCGCCGTCTTGTACGCCCTCTTCTGACAGGTCGTGGACGACGAGGTGAAGCGGATCGAGCCGTTCTACCAAGCATCCCGGCCGGCGGGTGCCCGAGCCGACCGCACCATCTTCGCCAGCTACATCAGCGTCCCGCCCATTTTGGTGCCGCTGCAGGCGCTCCGATGGCGCCAGCTGGCTGTCTTCCTCTCGTCCACAACCTACGTGCTCGTGGGCTTCGTCACGCCCATCCTGCAGGCGCTGATGTTTCAGCTGCAGCCGCAGATGATCCAGGTCGGATACTTCCCCGCGGACAAAGACTTGTTTGAGCCGCTCTCGAGGGGTGGCTTCAGAGTCCAGCAGCAAAATGGGGACGGTCCTGTTGTGGGAAGATTTGCCCAAGGGATGAGCGACTACGTAAACGCGACAAAGGTTGAGAACGAGGGGATTCCTCGCATTGTGGTGTACCTGGACCCGACATACACCCGGGCTCAGGAGGCCGTCTTATGGGCGGCTACTGTCTCGGGATCGATGCTGCTCTGGGTGACCATGAGGCGGCGGTCGGGCCTGATGAACGATACGAAGGGTATCGCCGCTCTCGCCAGCTTGGGCAGTGCGCATCCAGCTTTCCTCAACGGAATTGCTGCCATGGTGGATAGGGAAGGAGTCAAGGATGCCGAAGAGGTCCTGAAAAAAACCGTTATCCATCTGGGATGGGCCCAGGATGACAACCAAGGAAAGGCCTATTATGGCTTCTGGTTTGGACTCTGGTCAACCGAGCATACGATGCCCACGCCCAGGGGGCCCGGCTGGCTCGAGGGGCCCAAGAAGCTTAGCACCTTGCTTCAAAGGCTGATACTAGGTCGCTCCGGAAAGCGGCATTATCGAATCCTGCGTGTGTCGATCGGCTTGAGCCTGGTCGGCGACCTCGTCCTCATCGGCCTCATGCTGCTGATAGGGGGCACAGAGAGGCCTCGAAACCGGCCCGACGACGCGCTCCAGGCGACAGTCCAGAACGTGAACTTCGACATTCGAGGAAACGCCGGCGTCGTCCAGGCCGCGTTCGAGCTCACGGTCGTGTCCGTAGTCAAGACGTTGTGGGTGGTTGTCGAAGAGCATACCACCGTTTTGGCGCCCTATCGACCGTTGCATCATGGCCCCCAAAAGGCATGGCCGCTGCTGGAGCGTGACTACGCCTCCATGGTGCCGGGGCTGCGCACTGTCCGCGCCTTTCGAGACGGCCAGCTCCTGCTCGGCGGCGTGACGACCGTCTCGCTGCTTCTCGAGGTCTGCCTCTTCTGCTTCGGCATCACGGCGTCAATGAGCAAGGGGACGGCGTACAACGCCGACGCCATCTGGGCCATCCACTTCGTCGTCATCGCCATCTGTGGCGTTAGCTTCCTCTTCATTGCGGCCACCGCCAGGATCTGGCTCTCGAAGTTCCCCTATCCAGGGAGGAACCCGGATACGATCGCGGCGAGGCTTAGTTACGTCTGTAGGAGCGAGCGGCTGTTGGAGGACGTTCGGCCTGTTGCTGCCATGACTCGGGAGGAGAGAAGAGAATACTTGCGAGGGATAACAAGACAGTACGCTCTTCGTCAGGTGGGTGATGGTGTCATGGGAGTGGAAAGGTTCGAGAGCATTGACGACGCCTAGTTGTACCTATTTACCTCAGAAGTCCATCCAAGCCCACCCCAGTTGAAATCAACATGAAAGCTCTTCCCAAAGTGAATTCCGTAGGACATTGCGCTATGCATCATGCTTCTACAGGCGGGAGGAGAAGCCTGTGGCGTGAGATCCACTTACATGTACGGTATTGCCTCATTCTCGGAAACAAAGACATCAATGACGGAACTGGTGCCGGTGTCCGACGGAGGTGAAGACTCAGGGAGCTGAATGCCACGGCCTGACAACACTGACACCGCCCACTTACCCTAGAGGTACAGATGGGAACATGAAAGAGGCACTCCTTGGGAAGGGTGTCGGTGTTCGCATGCCGGTCCCAGGCAAAAGACTTCTGGGGGGCTGTGTAATTAATCAAGTCAAGTCTCCTGAGAAAAGGGGTAAGAATGAAGTGCTTGTCGATAGCGTGGTCGAGGCCGCGGGGGTGGAAATGACTGGGGATTTTCGTCAAAGGGCAGCCTTCTTCCAGCTGCTCCTTCAAGTTATTCGCCTCCTCGTGGTCTGTCGATTGGCCCATGACGCTCCTTACATACGGTACCTCCTGCATGATCTCGCCCGTCCGATTCCCGAAGGACCGAAGTGTTGATGCCCGAAGACCGCCCGCATGGGGGTCGCAAGGCCAGAACACGATGAGCTGTAGCTCTCCACAGTCAGCACACTCCCGCTGTCATGCCACCCAGCACCCTTCGAGAGAGAGCCTTGCGGCGAGCATGCGCCGAGTCGGGGATGGCATTCGTTCTTCGGCGGCGGATTGCCGGACGGGGCGTGCCGGGCGACAGCTTCACCCCCACTCCCCACATTCTGGGGCAAAGAACCCCAGTCCCTACGTGGGTTTTCTGCAGGTCACCTGAGCATAGGGCTCGCTCAGGAGGACCCTTGGCATCTGTCGAGACTCGGGGTTGACGGACACATGGAGTTGGGAGGACGGCCGAGAGGTGATGATTCGCTGCCGGTTCCCGCGGCTAACGTCGAGTTCGCTCGCCTTTCCGGTTTCAGCCGGCAAGGCGAGACGCATGCTCCGGGGAAAGATGCCTTGTGGAGAAATGGGCGAGTTGAGATGAGAAACGGGGCATTGACAACCTGGAACGCGGCGGATAAAGCCGTCCTCGGTTGCTTTTTGCGCGAGAACGAGATGGCGGTCTGAAGAAGGCTGTTGGCCGCAAATGAGAAAGGAAAAATCGTCACATCACGCGGCGATCAACGCCGGCGCTCAATCCCAGCCGACGGGAGTTCCATTCAAATTCGGGCCCATCCGGGCGGCGGACCGGGGTTTGTCAGGCGCTGGAGCCTGGGCCCTGGAGCTGTTGGCCAAGATGGAATTTGGGGGGACAGCATGTGGGGCCGAGGCCACCCCTGGCTCGCCCGACTGCCCTGGGAATTCCGATGCGACTCGTGGGCGTGATTGCCATTTTCGCAAGCCGAGATCAACCTGGAAGGCCTCATGCACTTCCAGATTGTATTTTTATGTATTTCTCAGTGTCGCCACCGTCAACTTCCATGTCGACATCCCAAAACAACCGACCTCTCACCTTATCGTAATTTTCCCACCTGCGCCTTACCGCTCCACGGCAGCGGTGCAGGGTGACGTCGCAGCCAAAAGTCGACCCCTCCACGCAGTCAGGCGAGCATCTGCCATCGTCACTCCCGGCCCGCATCTCAACAGCCCCACGATAGCTCACGCGATCAACCGCCCCGAACCCGCCCGGCCGATAACCTCGACTCTGCACAGCTCCTCGGACCCAATTAGGCTCCTACATGTCTCGCCCAACCAGGCTGTCTTCCACGTCCTCCAGATCGTTGCTGAAACGGCAATTGCTGAGCAAAGATGGCCCCAAAGACTAACGGCATCGGCATCATGCCCGAGGACACGCGCATCTGCGTCGTCATGGTCGGCCTGCCCGCCCGGGGCAAGAGTTACATCGCCCAGAGAGGTACGGTTCTTCTCCCTCTCTAGCTGCAGCTTGCTGGCCACTGACTGACCAACCCCACTGCTTTCCAGCCCAGCGATACCTCAAGTGGTTATCCATCCCCGCCGCCACCTTCAACGTGGGCAACTACCGCCGCGAGAACGCCCCCCATCCCTCCCACGACTTCTTCGACACCAACAATGCCGAGGGCGAGCGCAAGCGACGAGCCGCCGCCGAGGCCGCCGTCTCGGACATGCTCAAGTGGTTCAAGAGCGGCGGCGTCGTGGGCATCCTCGACGCCACCAACAGCACAAAAGAGCGGAGGCGATGGGTCATGGAGCGCGTCGCCAGCGAGGGCATCGAGGTCCTCTTTGTCGAGTCCCGCTGCGACGACGAGGACCTGATTATGGCCAACATCCGCGACGTTAAGACCAACTCCCCGGACTACGTCGGCCAGGACCCGGAGAAGGCCGCCCTCGACTTCCGCGAGCGCATCCGCCACTACGAGAAGGTGTACAAGTCCATCAACGACGATGGCGACGAGGACCACTTGACCTATCTTAAGATCATGAACGTTGGCAAGAAGGTCTTTATCAACCGCATCCAGGACTACCTGCAGAGCCGTGTCGTCTACTTCCTGATGAACCTCCACATCCGCCCGCGCTCCGTGTGGCTGTCTCGTGTAAGTTCACACGCCGACGCCAAGTTTTGTCTCAGATGCTAACTTGCTCAGCACGGCGAGTCAATGCTAAACCTGGAGGGCCGCATCGGCGGTGATGCCCCGCTCTCACACCGCGGCGAAGAGTATGCCCTCAAGCTTCCCGAGCTCGTTCGGGAGTCAGTTGGTGTAAGTGCCAAGCCTGGACTCAACCCCCACGCATGCGCCGCCCACCTGCATGACCCGACTAACACGACAGCAGAGCGACCGGCCATTGACGGTCTGGACCTCAACCCTGAAACGGACCATCGCGACCGCTCGCCACCTGCCAAAACACTACAACCAGCTCCAATGGAAGGCCCTCGACGAGCTCGACGCCGGCGTGTGCGACGGCATGACATACCAGGAGATCGCCGACCTCTACCCTGAAGACTTCCAGGCGCGCGACGAGGACAAGTACAACTACCGGTACCGCGGCGGCGAGAGCTACCGCGACGTGGTCATCCGCCTCGAGCCCATCATCATGGAGCTCGAGCGCAGCGAGGACATCCTCATCATCTCTCACCAGGCCGTCATCCGCTGCATTTATGCGTATTTCATGCAAAAGACGCAGGAGGAGAGCCCCTGGGTGCCCGTGCCGCTGCACACCCTCATGAAGCTGACGCCCCGCGCATATGGAACTGAGCTGCAGACGTACCGCGCCAACATCAAGGCCGTCAGCACCTGGCGTGGGAAGGGCAGCACCGCCAAGCATGAGGACCCGGCGCCTGAGGGCGGCATCTGAGCTTGGGGTGGTGTTCGACTTGGACAGCACTGTCACCTATCAGGCATTGGAATTCTGTTTCAGCGCATATACATGCTGGGTTTTGTTTTTGGCGTACATTGAGCCGTCCAGCGACTGTGTCCATATGTACTCAAGGGTGATGCAATGTCGGCAAGGTTCACGGCGGGCATGGAGTTACGGTTGGTCTGACATTGGGCTGGGGAACCACGTTGCGATACAGTCAAGGGCTGTCAAAAACCTTGGATGGTTTACATCCGATGGCAAAAGGGAACAAAACCGGTTCGGCTTGGAGCATTGGGACTCGGGCTTGGGTGAGATTACCTGGTTCAGGAAAATACAGCGATCATACATTGAATGAGCGCACAGTTCCGTCTCTGGACGCAAGGTGCTTCGGGAAACATCACACCGCTGGCTGGGGTCCCGTGTGCAAGCCACACCGGGTGTCTCCGTCCGGTAACTCAAGCGACATAGGGACGGAACACGCCCTGGCCACCGTTCACAGATCGCTGGTGACACGACCACATACCGTCCTCTTGCTCTACGACGTGCACCACGCCTCCCGTTACCCTGAATCACAACAAGGCAGCAAGCTGGACGCTCACAACGGACCGAGCGGGCCACAGACGTGGAGGACACTCCCAGTAACATCTTTCCGCCACAAGTCCAAAGCTCTGAGGCTCTGACCCAGAAGAGGCATGGAAGCCCATCACCTTAACCGTGAGGTAAAGATCCGCACCATTTCGGTTCAAATATCAAGCTAACACATCGTTTTCAACCCTCTAGCATCAGTCCACATTGACAGATGTTGCTCCAACCAGACCTCCATCGTACAAGATGCCACTAAACGCACGAAACATTAGTAAAGATTTGACGGTCACAGTGGCCACAGGCGGGGGCCAGTGCACTCCCAATCCCTCAGTAGTGCTGCCGCGGAATAAACTGCATCTTGGCCTGGCCAACGTCAAACACAACCAGGGCATTCTGCATGAACGCGTCGCCCAGAATATAAGGGCCGGAGCCTCCATCCGTGATGGCAGTCAAGCACAGCCCCGTAAGAGGGTCCACCATCGTCCGGTAGATCAGGTCGACGGGGCTGATGTTGAACTTGATGCCGTCCAGGATCACGGCGACCTGCGGGGCCTTGGCGTCGCACGACGTGAAGTACGCGCCGTACATCCACATGTACACGGCGGGCGGGTCGAAGGCCGCGTTGATGGCGTCTGCCAGGTCTGAAGACAGGAAATGGTCAGCTCGACGCACACGCCGGCTCTGCAGGGAGGCACTCACGCGAGGGGAGATAGTTGAGCGTCGTTCCGCTGTCCACAATGTAGGGCATCTTCTTGGTGTTGGTCGTCTGGTCAAAGTACCAGCCGTCCGGGATCACCGTGTAAAATGAGTACTCGGACGCTGTGTCCGGGAGGCTCATGATCTTGGTCTGTCGTGATGTCAGTCAGGGTGAGGCCCTCGGTTTAGGGCTGTGGAGACTCACAATGACCATGTCCAGGGTGGCAGTCCTGCTCACGTCCAACCCGCTGGCGGGGGCAATACCGCCGAAAGCGAGCATGCCCGAGGATGCGTTACGGTCGATGGCGATGCTGAAGACGGGATCGACCAGACCTTGCTGCACCATACTCGTGAAGAAGGGCGAGTACTCTACCTGAGTACCGGCGTTGTGGCTCGTGCCGGAACCGAGGTAGGCGTTGGTGAGCGAGGGAAACGCAAGACCCAAGAGGCCGCTCGTGTGGTTGTTGCCGACCCAGTACGTGGTGTTGGCCAGGCAGACTTGCTGCTTCTTGACCGTGACGTTGCCGATGGTGATGTCCGAGAAGCCCATCGGGCCGGTGACGATCTCGCCGTCGCCGTACTCGATGAACAGGTGCGTCTCCGGGTTTGTCAGGCCGTACTGGAACGTCTCGGGGTACGTGGTGCCGAAGCCGCACACCTCCGCAGGGAGGAACTGGCCCGCGTAGTCGATGCAGCGGAAGTCTTTCTGGACGGCCCAGGTGTCCGAGCTGCCCGTGTCGAGAACCAGGCTCATGGGGTGCCGGTGGAACAGCGCCTCGACGGCGTACTGGGTGCCGTACGCTGAGGTCGACGTGATGTTCTCATAGCCGAAGCCGCCGACGCGGCGCTGGTGGGCGCCCAGAATTGCTGCCGCAGACCTGGGATTGAGTTTCTTGCCGTGACCCGACTGGACCGGGCGGAGCTGCTGGACATGCTGGGTTGTTGTGATGAGCTTCCTCGAAGACCACGGATTGGTCGGCTTGGGGATCTTGTAGCTGATGCCGGGCGGCGCGTCCTTGAGGGCCTCAGCATGGCGTTGTGTTGCCAGACCCGTCACCGCAGAGGCTGCGGCGAGGACGCTGTACAAAGCCCATGCAGTGTTGACCATGGTAGATTGACGCGAAGGTTGGGAGACAAAGTGTTTGAAGGATGGTAGGATGGTGCCCGCAGCAGTGCTGGCACTGAAAAACGAGCGAGGAGAAAATGAGCGGCGAAAGTCTCGAGTTGTGGGAGAAGTTGGGACGGAGAGAAGGACTTTCGCAGAGAGAAAAGACCAAGATTTCAAGGAAACGAGGAGGATGAGAGCAATGTGTGAGGGCTGTGCCAAGTGTCTGTTTGCTGCCACAGTCAACAAAATCGTCATCCACGGGCCGAAGGGAAATACCGAAAGTTCTTTCTTGATTTGTTGGGAAGGACTTTCACAGGCAACAGCCGTAGCATAAGCCCGCTGTGTTGCAGAGGGAAAGTACGAGGGATCTTGCAGCAGATCTCCGCGTCACGGCGGAAGCAGCTTCCCGGTCACAACCGATCTTGCTTGATGAACTGAAGCAGACTTGGACGATTTGATGTTTTTCCATTTCCAAACTCACCTCTCACTAGGTTCCTTCTGCAAGATCCGTCTTGTCCACCCCGAGCATGTCGTGTTTGCTGTCGCTGGTCCTGTCGATGTCAGGAAAGACGGGACTCCCTGTTGAGCAACAATCATCAGAATGGAAGTAGCCAAACTGACTTCTTTTTGTTACTCCGTACTTCAAGTTCTGTCAACAATCCATCCATGAGAAGCTGGGGGTGTTGACCCTCGTCGGGCAGTCAGGACTCGGATACATAAGGTAGCTTGCTTTTACCTTGTGCTCTCCCAACATAATAATGCAACATTGCCATCGAAAAGCTGCACCTGACTTCGTTGAAGCTTGGACTGCACCAGCTCTTGATGCCCCGAACTTGGCAGTATCACAAGACAGTACCACAAGACAGGTGAACATTTATGAAGGACTCTTGGCTGCCGGTCGGGCGACTCCGAGAATCACAGCATGCATCCATGTGTCACTCAGGTTCCCTGCAGTAAAATCTTCCTTCCACAGGCTCATGGGGCTTCAGGCGTGAGACTTGAGGCTAGAGATTTCGTGCCACTCTTTGCAACCCCTTGCGTTTGTGTCGGATGCGCTTCTTGCCAAGCCACCGGAATTGAAGGCATCGGCTATGTTTGTTTGTCAATATCGACTGGCCACTGGTGTGGTTGAGGATGGTGAGAAGCGCCGAAAGCAAGACTCAAGAGGCTGGTCAAGACAGAGTGATGCCACTAGTATCACGGTTCCCGGGCCTGTCTTGATGCTTTTGACATGCAGTGCTACAATGCAAAGACACCCGAATGGTGGGACATGGAAAACCAACGTCAACAAAGTTCTGCCGCTTCTGCGCCTCCAGACCCTGAAATAGGTAGTCACTGACTTGATGAAATCCACCGGACACCAAAGGTTGAGGCCCACATAGGTAATCCCAAGCCAGTTGCTCCATCGCAATGAGATCCCTACTACCGGTATGTAGATTGTTCCAGAGCGCGGAGTTCTTTCCTCTTCAGGTCCAGAGGTTCATGTCTCCCACTGCATCCAGAACTTTGAGCTCATTGTGTTTGGGACTGAAGCGGAGTAGATCGCAGGGTTGGGGTTTTGGGCTGGGCTGGCAGGTGGCAGTTGGCAGTTGGCAGTCACCGAGTGACACCGAGTCACTTGCAGTCACGTGCCTAAACGCATGTGCCACTGCAAAGCCACCCCGTGACCTGGCCCTGTGGCGCCAGAGCTTGAGCCCCACCAGCACCGCCCAGCCATTCTGCAGCCTCGACTCCAACCTAAAGAACCTGCATGAAATTGCAAGGGCTGGCAATCGGCTCCCCTCCCCAGCTCCCATCGCAAAGTTCTGCTCGATTTGGTGCCGTTGGCAGCTGTCTTCAATTCTTTTCTGCCTGTCTGCACCTTGCGGTTAAGATTTTTCGACTGGGCCATTGACGCAATAATCGCGGTGCTGCCATTCTCTGCCGCCTTTTTCGTCACGATTGGTACGCACTTGACTCGACCCTGCAATCACCCTTCAAGAACTGTTCCTCTTTGTGCGATTGTCGCTGGGCAATGTATCGCGCGGGTGACGACACTCGGCTCTTGCTGAATTTTTACTGACTGCGTCGCTGCGATAGAGTTCAGAGATCTTTGCGTTGCTGCCTTTCCCATCGGTTTTTGGCACACAACACCGCGCCTCGAGCGATTCCATCTCGCAGACCTGCAACCTCAATCCTCTGCACAAGTCACCTTCGGCCACCAGAGCTTGCGATTCTTCAGCGCGGAACAAGATGGCGAACCCGACACCCGATATCAACTCCATCCTTAAGATGCTTGGTGGTGAGAGCGCAGCGTTGATATCTGGTTGCCATCAGCTAATTGTTCCCTAGATGCTACCCAGCGACCGGCAACCTCGACCCCGACTCAGCATCCTGGTGCCCCGGCGACGGCGCCTGTGCCGCCCATGCCCTCAGGTTATGCGCCTCCCGGCCAGAACCCATACCCGCCTCAGCCCGCTTCCTACCAGCCACCTCCCTCGTACCCATACCCCCAGCCTGCGGCGAGTGGCAGCATCGACCTGAGCTCGATTCGGCCAGTCAACTCGGGCACAGTCCAGCTCGCCGACGCGATTGCCAAGGCAAAGGCATACGCCGCAGAAAAGGGCGTGACCCCGTATGACCGGCAGACGGCACCCTACCCCGACGCGCGCCAGCCCGATTCGAGACAGTACCCCCGCGCTCGGTCCAAGAGCCCCCGCGGCCGCGATTCGTATCGCGACAACTTCAATCCGTATCGCGATGAGAGGCGTGCCGAGCATGGCGCGCACGACCGTGGCTACGGACGCGATCGCTCCTACTCTCCTGCTCGCGGTCGCCAGGGCTTCTCCCCGCGCGGTTCCCATGGTGGTCGGGATCGCTCGCCGCTGCGTGGCAAGGACGACAACTCCGAGACGATGGAGATTGAGGCGAGCATGGTGGGCCTCATCATCGGCCGCCAAGGCGAGAACTTGCGGCGTGTCGAGGGCGAGAGCCGCTGCCGGGTTCAGTTCATTCCCCCGACCGGCCAGAACGACACCATGCGGCTCTGCAGGATCACCGGCCCACGGCCACAGCGCGAGCAGGCCAAGGAGATGATCAATCACATCATTCGCGACAGCGGCATGCGCGGCGGTCCTCCGGGTGGTGATCGCGGCCGCGACCGTGGCCCAGCGCCTCCTCCGTTGCCCAAGGAAGGAGAGGACAGCCTGCAAATCATGGTCCCCGATAGAACCGTGGGCCTGATTATTGGTCGTGGCGGGGAGACAATCCGGGACCTCCAGGAACGGAGCGGGTGCCACATCAACATTGTCAGCGAGAGCAAGAGCGTCAACGGCCTTCGCCCCGTCAACCTCATTGGCACCCCTGCTGCGGCCCGGCACGCCAAGGAGTTGATTCTCGAGATCGTGGATAGCGACAGCAGGAACGGGAACAACCCGGCCAACCCCCGCGGGCCCCGGAACGACGGCTACGGCGGCGGCGGTGGCGGCGGCGGCCACGAGAAGGTCAACGATTCCATCTACGTCCCCTCGGATGCCGTTGGTATGATCATCGGCAAAGGCGGCGAGACGATCCGCGAGATGCAGAACATGACTGGCTGCAAGATCAATGTGTCGCAATCGTCGGGCCCTGGCGAGGTGGAGCGCGAAATTGGTCTCGTCGGCACCCGCGACTCGATCGCTCGGGCCAAGCGTGCCATCGAGGACAAGGTTGACGCCGCGGTACGTCTTGTGAAGCAACTCGAGCGACATCATGTGTACTGACTGTTTCACAGAGGCAGAAGTCTGCCGGCGGCGGTGGACGCGGCCGTGGCCCGCCCCGTGACTATGACAACCCCAACTATGGTCAGCCCTCTAACACCAGCAGCGCCCCGTCGAACATGCCCTCCGGTGGTGCAGCTCCCGCTGCGGCCGGCGCGGGTGGTCAGGCGGATCCCTACGCCATGTGTGAGTAGCCCTGGTCTCCCTTGCTTGCATCGCGGCACTAACTCTCTCTAGACGGCGGCTACGAGAACTACATTGCACTCTGGTGGCAGTCCCAGCTTGCCGCCCAACAGGCTCAGGGTCAGGGTGGTGCCCCGCCTCCTGGGACGTCGTAAAGTCGCCATGCCTCCAGGCCCGCTGATGCGCTTGATGATGATTCGCCCACTCGACTGGTTGATGCGTCTGCTGCGTCTGCTGCGTCTGCTGCGTCTTGACCTTGCCGTCGCCACTCCCGATTGCTGGACCTGACCTTGCGCGTTGACCCTGCATGACGGCGCGTTACATGACACCAAGGCATGGCATATCTGAGATGCGTCCGGTTCACTGCAGCCTCAACCTCACCAGACATGCTACATGACTGTACCAGTACTCGCCGCTGATCTTTCTTTTTCTTTTCGTTTTCGCCTTCGGCCTCACCGGTGGATATGCGGCATCTGCCACGGACTTGATCAGCCCTCGCTGCATCATCGTCGACCCATGAGTATGACGGCTTGGATCCGGACTCGCCCAGCGCCATCTGCCCGGACGCACCTCACAAGGCACCACTTGAGGCAATGCTGCTATTGGCTGCTTGATTCGACTGCGATGCAACTGCTATGCAATGGCGTTGTGCCTCGCCTCTGGCCTCGCCTCTGGCCTCGCCTCTGGAGGTATTGACGAAGGCAAGGTGGGCTGTGTCTGGCGTTGATGCACTCAATTGACGGCGTGGGCTCAGCCAACCAACCACTTGGGAGTCTCGGGTCCTGGTTCTGCGGATCTTCTCTTGCGTCGCCTCTTGCATCGTTGATCTCTCACGCCGGCCACATGGACCTTCGAAGATGTCCTCGCCTTGCATGGTCACGGTCATGGTTGTTTCTGCAGCTGCACCACTGGACTCTTGACTGCATCTGATGATAATTGGCATTTCTTGTGCCCCGGGATGAGGCTCTGCAATCGTTGCGCGGGATGATGATCACTAATCTGGCCTGCGGTTTCTCTCATTGGCCGCAGCGATGACTGCGGACCAAGTGGCTCATGACCTGGACATGGGGAGGAGTTACGGATAATTGACCCGGCCTCCGTTGAGGCTCACCCTCTGATGGCTCTGGTTTTTTTGTTGCTGAGGATGGGCTGGGACTTGAGCCGGGTAATCTGGTCCTGGACACCAGGCATTGTGTACATTAGGACAGAAAATGGGTGGCTCAGGGCGTTAACATGATCATTCTCATATAGTCGGTGTGGCTTATGTTGATGCTGTCGTCTGCTTGGCACAGTCTTGCTCCTGTGATGGGCAGCTGGGCTGGGTCCTCTCAGAAACCCCCCTTGGGGAAGGACTGCAGTGAACAACTTGAACGGCGCCATGGTGGCCGTCCTCAACCCGGACTGCACCAACACAGGTATCCTGTCGGGATGTCCTGCGACTCGGCCGGATGGGCGCGGAAGCCCTCCGCGTCCGTCGGGGGGCATGTTGTGCCGTTGGAATCGTGGATGTGGGATGCCTGATTCGGAAGTGCCTTGGCTGAGTCGGCTCAGCCGCGAAGCAACCTGGAAGCCGCTTGCCCTATCGGGCCTCCTCCTCGCATATCCATCTCATCAGTTTCTTGGCTCTGGGCATGCTCGCTTCAAGGCGAGGCGATGGTCTGCTTGGGAGGCAATTTCCTCGGATTACAGAGACACGCAGTACTCGTCGGGGCTTCGAAATCGCCGAACCGACCAGCCGCCAAGGAGACGCGAGGAGGGTCCTGCTCGGACTCAGCTTGCTTTCCCGCGCCAGCAGTTAGTTCCACAGCTGAGAACCCACACAAGTGTTCTTGGGTCTCTGCAGCTTGGCGGCACGGTCTCAGCCTCGCTCGCAGTCCTCGCGAGTCACGCCGCCGTTGTGTATTTAATCCAAGAGACCGGAGGAAGTGAAAACTTCAAGTTTGGGTTCGTCTGAAGCAACCACATCAGACGAGACCATGGCGTCCAACGCGGCGACGACGACCAAAGCGAGCCCGCTGGGCTCCATGACGCGCCTCTCGCCCAGTGTCTACATCTACCGGCCGCCCACACCCTCGCCAGGAGCCTCGGCCACCGAGCCCGACTCAGCATCCCAGAAGAAGCCCGCCCCGAAACTGATCATCCTCGCGGCGTGGATGGGCGCCCGCGACCCGCACATCGCAAAGTACCTCGCTCCGTACCAAACCCTCTTCCCGACGGCCCCGATCCTGCTCCTGCGCTCCGAGCCGAGACACTTTCTCCGCTCCCGCGGCGCCGAACGAGAATTCGCCCCGGCCGTGCCCTTTGTCCGGTCCATCTTCCCTAATATCGGCAAGACGGACTCAACTTCCGACGTCGCAGGAAAAGCTCGGGAGCCGCAACTCCTCATCCACGCCTGGTCCAACGGCGGCGCAACCTGCCTTCTCAACCTCCGCCTCACCCTGGCTGGCAGTACTTCCTCAAACGGTTTCCCGGCAGCCCTCCCACCATACACGCTCATCCTGGACTCGACACCAGGAACCTTCCGCTACCGCTCCGCGCACCTCGCCTTCACAACCGGGTTAAAGGGCCTCGCGAGATGGGTCTTCAGCCCCCTGATGCACCTCGTCTGCACCCTCTACTGGGTCATGCACGTGCTGATCGGCCGGCACAAGACGGGTCCGCTGGCGAGGTTAAGGGCTGCGCTGAACGATGAGGGGTCCAAGGCTGCTGAGGTCAGGAGGACGTATGTTTATGGAGAGGGGGACAGGTTGGTTGATTGGCGGGATGTAGAGGCGCATGCTGAGGAGGCGAAGAAGAAGGGTTTCGCTGTGAGGAGGGAGAAGGTGGAGGGCGGGGAGCATGTTGCGCATGTGAGGGCTGATCCGGAGAGGTATTGGCGGGTGGTGAGGGAGACGTGGGAGGGGGTGGATTAGGGGGATTCCTGGCTGAGCCGGTGGGAACGCTGGGACTCGGAGTGCTAGAGGCTGGATAGACATCTCGTAGACTTAGACAGTTGGCAGCTTCGGCGATTCGCGTTTGCAGCAGGAATACATTGTGACGTCTCCTGAATTGATTCTGATACATGGCCAATCTCTCCTTTTTTATCTGTGGCCGCCTCGGACACAGATAGGCGTCTTTTGCGTCCGTAGCTTATGCCGCCCTCGCCGGCGATGCTGCATGCCACATTATCATTATCCTCGTGAACTCGTTTCGTCGTGAACTCGTGATGTGACGCCCATGCATGCCCTGGGGCAAGTCTCTCCCGCCGTGATCGCAAAACCCAGGTGTCCCCCAACTCCGGTCCCATGCACTATGATGGTTGGATCCAAACCGGCGCCAGCAGCCGCAAAATGTACTGAAGGTATGCCTCCCTTCCTCAACATGTAGCTTGGCACAAATAGCCCAATCCCTGGGCACCGCTCAGCCGCCCATATGCCTATCCCCTCCCCTCAGGGTATGTATGTGTCCGTGTGTGTGTGTGTGTGTGCGCGTGTGTGTGTGCGCGTGTGTGTGTGCGCGTGTGTGTGTGTGTTTTTGTGTGCGTGTGTGTGTGTGTGTGTGTGTGTGTGTGTGTGTGTGTGTGTGTGTGTGTGTGTGTGTGTGTGTGTGGGTATCTCGTATCGACATGGCGTCCCTGGGTCACTGGCAGACGGCGCGACACGACGGGACGGACCAGGTGGTCGGAGCTCGCGTGAATTCGAGAGAGAAGACGGCCGGCTCATGAGGTGCGCTGCTTCTTGTTCCTGTGCTTGCCGCTCCCTTGATCCTCGTCAGCGGCTTCCTTCTTCTTCTTGGCAGCAGCGTCGCCCCAGCCTGCAAACTCGAGCTGCGCCGCGTCGATGGCGTCGTCCGTACCGCCATGGTAGCCCTCGTCGGCCTCGAGCTCGGCGGCGCACGCGTCGCATTCTTGGTCGTGCTCCTTCTCGTCGGCCAGCGCGCCCTCCTTGCACAGGCCAAACGAGCCGTTGTTTTTCGCCTCGAGGCAGCTCAGCTCCTGCGTGAGCTCGTCCCACGTGAAGCTGTTGCAGCAGTGCGGGCACGTCCCCTTGAAGACGACGAGCCGGCACATGGCGGGCGGGGAAATCGAGGGCTCGATGGCCCGTCGTGGCTGGGCGGCCGATGGGATGACGGGTTGCGTTATGGCGATGTGATGTTGCGCAGTTTCGGCTTCGAGAGGTGTGGGTGTGGAGGTCGCAGAGGCCAAGAGCCGCGGTGGCGCCAATTCGCGAATTGCCCCAGTCCGCGACCGGACCCTGCAACGTCGGCTTCTGCAAGCAAAAGACAAACAAACAAGTGTCAGTACGACAACCTGTAACCTCGTGGGAAAAGTACGCCTGGACTTGCGACTGGGGAATCGGCTCGACTTGAGAGGAACGGTGAACCCCACTCGAGTTGGTGGACTTACCCGCTACCGTAGCGGATGGAGTGCGAATTTGGGTGGGGGTCTGGAACGGCGGCGCTGTTCCCCGGCCGAAGTCCGCCTCCACCGTCCGTTGTTGTGTGGCCCGTTTCTTGCGACTTGCGTCTTGTGTCTCGTCGAACCCAGTGAGGGGAAATTGTAGCGCGATCGGGTGGCGCCGTCGAAACAGCGTGAGATCACAGAAAGACGGGCGGCTGGGCCGAGGGTTCGGCTTTTTACAACGGAGTCTTTCTCCGCGATCTTGCTTCGTCGACGGCTGCCCTGTCGGTTGCTCGAGATCAGGGCATAAAAACAGTGTCGAAGCGGCCTGCAATGTTATGGTGAGCGAGGAGTTCTTCGCCCTTTTATTATCGGTCGCCTGCAGGTTGCCCCGAACACGACTCCATTTCCATGCAACGCTGGAAGGGGCACTCGGCAATCTTTCCGTTGCATCATCGAATTGGCAGGGTCACGGTGCGTGCAAGGCGATGCAGTTCCCGCATTGAGCATTCGTGCATGCTTCCTCGCTTGCAAGTTGCAACAGCCACACGATTCTCCAGAGCATGTCTGGACTCTGGAGGGGCGGAGAGATTTTGACAAGCCACTGCAAGAAGCCATGTGGATGATTTTCGGCTGCGCTTCCGTCGATGTTGATAGCCAGGCGTGCAGTGGGCGGCTGCAGGTTGATCCCGGCGGCAGCCGCTACTGCTTCAGCTCTTGCAGGCTTCCCAGAGAAGTACAGATAAAGAAAGTATGAGAAATACCCTCCTCACACAGGCGAGACAATATCCATCAGCCCTGTGTTCACTTACGGCCGCAGACAATCAAGCATGATGACACTTTGATCGACAATCCGCAACGGAAAACTCGGGAAGCGGGGTGGAACTCGGCGCCCGTGTGGGCCTCCGGCCGAAAACGACCCCGCAGGCGCTAATCCCAATCGGGCGCGGAAAACCCCCGCGCAGTAACGGTTTTTGGACGTTCTAGACCCTGGCCGGCCTCCAACGCGCAACCACGACCAGCCAACCGCAGAACCACAGAACTTCACAACATCCCTCATCCGCTCAACGCATTCACGCATCCATTTTGGCTGCTATCTCACTCTATGTACCCCAGAAATCATAAACATCATAACCATTCTCCTGCCGATTCCTTTGGCCCATGTGCCATGTCCTGTCCAAACGCCAAAGATCGCTGATGCCGACCACTCGAAGAACCAAGCAAGCAAACGCCGGGATCAAGATGCCGGAAACCCGCTGCTCCGCCAAACCAAGAAGCAGAACGGCCAACGAAACGGCGGAATTTCTGCTCTCTCACAGGCAAACCGGCGGCCGTCAAGATGGATGAGCAGCCCTCACTTCGAGCCTCCTACCCTCCGATGGTCGAGGAAAGTTGCCGCGGTCCGCCGACAGAGCCCGGGAATGAGCAATGTTGCTCGGCACCCGGTTGTACAGCGACTCGGGATTCCACGCGCTCTGCTCACGGATCTCTTGCGCCATGAAGCTATCCATCCACGCGTCATATTCCGGCTCCGAATCCCTCGCCTGCTCGATCATGCTCTGGGCGGGAACACTCGCCGGGAGCTGCTCGCGGTCTGCCGTATGCTGTGCTTGCGTGTGGGTGGATTGCTCGGGCCCAGCGCCCTCCACGGCCTGCGCTGCGGGGGCCATGGCTCGGGCAGCCTGCTGTGACTTAGCGGCCGGCGTGTCCTGGGCCGCCTGAAGCGCTTGAGCCGCTTGCTGGGCTCGCGAAGGACCGACGCCTTCCTCCCGAGGTGTCTCTGGGATTGGAGGGCAAGGCTGGCCATGACGAGTGTCATCCGCATCCCGGTTCACGGCCGAGACAGGCTGCACCACCGCGGCGGCACCCCACGCTTGGAAGGCCGCTCGAGCCTGGACGAGCGCGGCCCGGGTTTCCACGAGGCGGCCACATTCCTCTTCTGCCCGCCGGAAGGCTTCCCGTGCCCGCTGACAAGCTTGCTCGGCTGCCTGGAAGAGTCCCTCGGCACGCCGCGCAGTTAGGGTCGCCTTGGAGGCAGCCCTGATGAGTTCTCGACGGGCCCGTTCCTGCATGGTGAGGTGGAGAGGCACGCCTCCAAACGTGTGGACTGGGCCGACGGAACCGCCTCCGGACGGACGCCGCGTTTCGTTCACCTGCCCCGTTGTCTGGTGGTTGTTCCGTTGCAAGCTGCCTTCCCACCGTCGCTGCTTGCGCTTGTTCCTTTGCGCTGCGTCAGGCTGGACTGACTTGGGTCCCGCCTCATTGCTCGCGGGGTTCTGCCAGGGGCATGGCGTGGAAGCGGTTCTGCGAAGATACTCCAGTTGCCGGTGGCGCAGGTCGGCGTCTCGATTCAGAGGATGCTCGGGTTCCTTGGCAGGACTGGCCTGTTTGGCATCAGGGTGGTCGGCTGCATCGCCCGCATGGCCTTCCTTCGCTGACCAGGTCTCTGGCCCTTGCTTAACAGGGCGGCCCTCTCCAACACCTTGGCCCTCTCCATCGCGACGGGTTTCAGAACGATGGGCTTCGTTGGCAGGATAGGTTTCTTCAGCACGGCGGGTTCCATGCCCCTCCTTGGCGATTCTAACCTGCTGATTTTCAACTTTCTCAACGCTGGAAAATTTGGCGGCCTCGGGTTCTTCCGCTTCCTATGTGAAAGGAACCCGCTCACGCTGGCCAGCACTGGCTTGTGCTGCCTCGGAAATGCGCGCTTTAAGAGGATTGGCGGTTTCGGTGGCGCCGGCATGGCGAGTCTCGGCCTCTTTGGCCTGTTGGGTCTGCTCGGCAAGGCAAGCTTCTTCAGCAGCACGGACATCATCAGCCAGGCGAGCCTCCTCAGCAAGACGAGCTTCCTCAGCAAGACGAGCTTCTTCAGCGAGGCGGGCTTCTTCGGCAAGGCGGACTTCTTCTGCTGCTCGCGCAAGCGCTGCAACCTCCTCCACGGCCCTTGCCTCTTCCTCCAGCTGGCGTCGCCTCTGCTCCTCCCGGCGTCGCTGGATCTCTTCGGATCGCTTGTCCAGCTTCTTCCTTTTCCGCTCCTCCTCCTTCCGCAGTTGTTCGGCCCTCGCCTCTTCCTGCAGCCTCTTCTTCTCCGCCTCTGCCTCCCTCTCCAACCGCCGCCGCTCCTTTCGGCGCTGCTGCTTGTTCCTGCGCTTTGTCTTCTCCTCTTCCTTGGTCTTGGCTTCCATCGTCAGCTCAAGAATGTCGTTGAGTGTCTCAGCTGTGGGTGGATCCTCTGTCGGGGCTTGAGTTCCGGTGGGAGCGTCGGCTTGGATGGGAGCATCGGCTTCGGTAGGAGGGCTAGGCTCGGCATTCTCATCAGCGGTGATGGGAATGTCGGCGGCGGTGGGAGCGTCAGCGGTGATGGGGGTGTTGGCCTCCAGCTCAGATGCGGAAACCGCTGCGCGTGCTTGCTGTTCCCGCTGGCGCTGCTTCCTTGCTTTCTTCTGGCGCCGCCTCTTCTCGGCCTTCATCACCCTGCGCGGCTCTTCGCTCCCTTTCTTCTCTGCCTCGACCTCTGGTTCAGCATGCGTGGCTTGTTGGCCGGCCTCGCCCGGCTGTTTCGGATGCTCGGGAGGATGCCACTGGAACCCGGCGACGCTCTCATCTTCAATGAAGGTGTCGGTTTCTGATGAGCTGTCCGGCGTGGAGGCGCGGTGGGAACGAAGCTGCCCTGACATGGCCAGCCGCCGCTGCCGCCGGTCCCAAAGTGGTTCAGAGTCGGACGAGCTCTCGTACTCATGTCCGTCGTCAGCTCCGGTTTTGTTCTGCCCTTGCTCGGGCAGCTCCGCTTGGTCTGCCCTAGGTTGCGTCGCTGGCTCGAGTGGGCTGGCGGTGCGCGAGTGGTCTCCAAAGGAAGCCTGTGTGTCGATCGCCGATGCCGGGTGTGTGGCATTTTCCGGGTATTGTCCCGCATTCTGGTACTGGCCGAGAGACGACGAAGCGGGATGGCCGATGATGATGCCTGTAGCGCCTGCGAGGACGGTTCGGATATCGCGGGCAACGGGGCCGACACCCTCGATCATCGCATTGCCTTTTGGGGATGGAGCGTGTGGAAACCAGTTCTCGATCCTGAACCGACACTGGATGAGCTCCGCGACGAGGGCACCCCGGCCAGTCGCCTGGAGCTCGCGCAGGACATGGTTGCGCCGCCTCACCAGCTCCGGGCTGCCGGTCCAGCTGCTGCAGTCGTCGATGTTGGCTGGGACCATCTTGAGGCGCTCAAAGTAGAAGAAGTTGAGGGCGATGAGCACGGCGGGGGCATTGAGCGCGGGGTGGTCGTAACGCACGGCGAGGCAGTGCCCATTCTCGAGGAATCTCAGACCGTGTTGGCTTGACGGCGTCCACGGCCTCTCAAAGTCCTCTTTGAAGAGGGCCATCTCCTGCACATCCTCGAGGAACCCGATCGTACCGGTGCTCCGGCAGGCCTTGAACCTGTTGAGGTGCAGGTAGACCGCGGCGATGCTGACGATGCGCGCGTTCTGGGGGTCACGGACGAAGGCCTCGATCTGGGCGAGCGTCTCGAGCGGCGGCAGATTGGCTGCGTCGAATTCGGCGTCATCTTCCACAAACGGCTCCGTGTCGTCTCCCGTCCGCTCTTCTTCCTCCCTGACTCTTGCGTTGGCTTCCTGCAGGACAGCGCAGGCGCTAATGAGGGTGTAAGCGAGGGTCGCTCGGTATGCCTCGCCCCGGACTGCCAGCTCACTGTCAGCAACGCCCATCGCGAGTCGGCAGCGCGAAATCTCGCCTTCGGAAACACGATGCTTCCTGTCAGCTTTGCCCCTCTAGAACCCACGCATCTGAGGCCATAACGGCCGCATCCCACTTACCCTCTAGCGCGCCGTCGCCGATGTTGCTCATCTCCCTGATCAGCCAAGCCGGGCCGAAGGCATAAACAGGGAAGTCCGGGAGGTCGGCAGGAACGAGCCCCTTCTCCCGGAGGACCTCAACCCAGGTCAAGATATCGGGCTCGTGGATGAGCCACTCCATCTGCGCGTAGGTGTCAGTTGGTGCTGATACGCCGCGGCGGCCATAGGGCCGGAAAATAGCATTGGTGACGGCACTGGGTTGCCACTTACGGTGTCGAAGCCGTCGAAGTTGAACCACGGCTCTTTGGGTCCCGAGAGCCGCGAGTACGTCTGGAGAGACGGGTTGTCCATCGTTGCGTTTATTGCGTGCCCTTCGCTGCGTCGTCTGTTCCTCGTGGTCGTCCGGTCTTGAGGGGAGGTTCAATTTTTAAAGTTGTGTAAGAGAGTGGATGCGAGTTGCGTCGATAGAGGGAAGGGGAAAGGTTTTGCCCACGCAAAATTTACGGCACAAACAGACTGTCAAGTTTTTGCTATTGTTCTTTTTTCACAGCTGCAAAGTGGGTATTCGATCCCATCATGGTGTCGCGGCTGGTGAGACAGTGTTGGCCGGTCATGGCGGTCAGTGCCCTCTCTGGCCGGGGTCCTCGGCGTTGACCTCAACACCTCGCGATGGCGAAGTGTGTTGTGAACCAGAGAGTGAATCAGCGAAAGAAGGCTTCAATCCTAGCACTGGCACGTTTCCCTTTGAATCTGCCCACTTGGTTGATGAAAGTCCTCGCAAAGCACGCGGTCACTCAAAGGGAGGTGGCGTGGATACAACTCTACCTCGTGGCCAGCGACCTGGCCGAAAAGAAGAGTTGCCATCCATGTCTGAAAGGAAGGGGAGCAACCCAGACTTGGTGGCGTGACTGGTATCCTTCCATGTGGAATAAAGCCATGTACGCCCTTAAGTCTTTGGGCTGGAATCTGACGACGGGAGCACTCGCTGCTTCACTGCTTAGACGCCGCGCAGCATGAATATTGTGGACACCGGCTGGGAGTCAGTGATGTTGTTGTGGCACGAACTCATTTGAAGTTGTCTCTTTATGTGCAACTGCATGGCGTTGATGTAGTCTCAGGGGTATCAGCAGGCTTAAACAAGGTCTTGATGCTTGCTTAGATTCCAGTCCGGCATTACATTCTTCGTCTGGTGTCTCTCCTGTCTGGTCCATGTCGATTACTCAGTTCTTATGTTTGACGTCGGATGCGACGATTAGAGTTTGTCTCTGGTTCACTTTCACTGACTGTTAATTCGTGTCTTGACACAACCTGGCCACCTAATTACCTTCCAACCTCTCATAAAGAACCAACGCGCACTGGACATATGTTAATGCCCATTTGACCAAGATATGGCATTTCTTCCCATCCCTTCAACCGGGATAGCCAACAAGTCATGTTTGAACACCAGTTAATTACAGGTTTTCAATGAACGATGAGGGCTTGTGGATTACTGCACGGAGTCAAAAGGGATTCGCCATTCCAGCGTACCAGTGATGCGATATGAAAGAAATCTTAAACTTGCCCTGGAGAGATCCCATGACGCAGCAGACAAGGGCAGCAGCTAACACGTGCCGGGCGTCTAAGCAGGTAATAATCACTGACGCAGCTTCTATTCCACAATGCCCGAACGTTTTGTTACACTTGGTTGTTTACAAACGTCCCAAAGTTTCCCGAAAAGCATGTGGTGGTACAGCTGAAGCAGCCTGTGGCCTTGAGCCCCGGTAACCGAACCTGAAGTTTGCTGGCCCTGGATACCCTGCCCTGGATCAGGCCTGGTCGCCCAAGCACAGCCCCTGGTTTGTTGGTGGCAGAGTGCTGGGCCGCAATTCCGCAGAGTTACATCTCGAGACTTCTTGAGTAAGTCTTTGGTATCGACATATGGTTGGCTGACCCAGCATGATTGCAAAGCGGCGCGGGTCATCCCGTGTCTTGATCCGGGAGGGACTTCGCGCCCGCCTTGCCGCCCCCTGACCGCTGGGAATAAAGCTGACTCCCAGCCTCGGAGGCCCATGGCATTTCAGCCATGCTCCTTCTTTCACCTCACACTTACAAGAGACAGTAATGCCGGCGCCGACATGCAACTGGGCGTCTCGGTGGCCGTGGCCCTCTGGGTCATGACGGCGCTGGCTTCCGCGCTGGTCGCTCTCCGCCTCTACACTCGGATCCGCCTCGTCCACCTCTTTGCCGTCGAGGATCACCTCTACCTATGGACCAGCTTCTTTCTCCTCGCTTTCACGGTATCGATCCAGGTCGCAATCCACTACGGACTGGGCCGGAGTTTCTGGGGGCTGACGCTGGACGAGGGGGCCAACGCCATCTTCTGGACTTACGTGGCCACGACGCTCGCCGTCATGGGCAACTCGCTGGCAAAGCTATCAATGGGATTTTTCCTGTTGCGAATTTCTATCGACAGATCGTATCGGGTGGTCCTCTGGGTCCTGATCTCCATCACGGTTGCCACAGCCGTTGCCATGGTCATCATGCTCTGGAATCAGACCACGCCCATCAAGGCCAGCTGGGATGTGTTGAGGACGCCCGGGATATGGAAATACGACATTCAACCCTTCACTGTTGGGCTTGGAGGTAAGAAAGCCTCCTGACATTTATGTTGATTCCTAACCGGATGTTGTTTATGCTGATACAAACCGCTGGAAGCTTGGTCGAGCGCCTGTGATTTCTTCTTTGCTGTCTTCCCATGGCTGCTATTCTGGTCTCTCAAAATGCCCGTCAAAGACAAGATCATTCTTGCGGGCAGCATGAGTCTGGGCGTGATGTAAGGCCGACACCCATTGATTCAACCATGGAGGCCTGCTGACTGGCTCCCAGCGCTGGAGCATGTGGTATCGTTAGGACGGTGGTGCTCTCCAGGTCTACCATTGATGATTACACATGTGAGTTGCTTCGAAGTCAATATGGGCTCACTCATAGAGACTAACCCAGAGTACCTAGTGGGTTTCGCGCCTTATTTCGTATGGGCTGGCGCCGAGATCGCCGTTGCCCTCGTCTGTCTCGCTATCCCAACACTGAAGCCGCTTTATGCTCGGAGATGTGACAGGGGCACCGCCGCCGGGTATCAGCGGACTAGCGGAGAGGAACAACGATGGCCACTGCCTAGCAGTGATCCAGACTCGGTCGAGTTGGCCATGTCGGAACCGAATCGGTTGGCCGCCCGGAGTGCTCCTTTTGACAGATATGAGGCCCGGAGAGATGCCAGAGCTCAAAGCTACCCGTTATTTCACACCTTCGCATCTACAAACACAGAAGCCGACCCGAGCTTGAGTCCAGGTCAAGCACCTCCGACCATTCCAAATACTGCGCGCATTAGGGGGCAGATGCCTTGCCCTGGTCAAGGGGCAGAAATCACCCGATATGACGATTAACGACCAACGACGGTGGATTAGCTTACCTTACCTCTCGAAATATCTCAGGTCAGGGGCAATATATTAGACATCTCTTTCCCTTCCCCTTTCTGGCCACAAGTCGTCCGTGAACTAAAAGAAGTGTAGGTACATGGGTACCTTATCTTATTTACTTTGTTCGGGTAATGGCCAACTCATTCGCAGCTATCACTAGCAGCAGGCGTAAGCAGCCAATCTTTATGGTTTTGTCCACAGTAGCTGATTCAAGGCTGACCCCAGCAGATCCGGCCTGGTCCTCACGCCTTTGGGCTGCCCCTTTGTCATGATGCCCAATCAGGGGCCTCTGTTTCTCCCAACCGGCACATGCAGCGGCCAGCACTTCTTGCTTCCCCGCTTGGACATGAGAAACGGAGGATGTCTGCTCAACGACATCCAAGCCAGGCTTCCATCACTCCTTTATAATCGACCTGCTGCGGCTATTGTCACCTGTCCTTATCCAAAGATGGCGCCCAGAATCACCCACCGAAAGGACTTGATGACGCTCTCCGAAGACTTCGAATTAGTCGACGGAGAACACAAGTTCCTCCGCACTGTCTGGGCTGTGCTCGACAGCGACGACGTCGCTTGGAGGGGCCAGAAGGACGTCCGCAAGTACTACATCTCTCTGCCTGAATTCGAAGCGGCCCTTCAGCCCGTCCCAGACGAGTCGCTTTTCCCTAAGATGAGCCCCGACTTCACCACAGCGCCAAGCGACGGGAACAGTGATGGCCTCTACATCAAGCGGCCGAACATTACACGCTATGACCCAGACATTGTGGATGATGCTCTGCCTTCAATACCCAAAGTCTTCCTCGACGAAATCCGAATCATGGAGCTCCTCGCCAAGCACCCGCATCCGAACATTGTGCGGTACCACGGCTGCCGAGTCCGCCGCGGCCGAGTGACGGGCTTGGTTTTGGACCGCCACGGCACTGTCCTCGATGCCCTGGAAGATGACGAGGAACTGCGGGCTTCCCTCGACAAGGATAGGATCATGGCCGACATCGAAAACGCCGTCGTCCATCTTCACTCTTTGGGACTGGCGCACAACGACCTGAATCCTTCCAACGTCGTCATTGGCAAGGACAAGGAGGCGATTCTGATTGATTTTGGTTCCTGTCAGCCTTTTGGCAAGCCACTGGTGTCAACAGGCACTCCGGGATGGATCGACGAGGACTTCAACACTTCTGCGAAGGAGCATGACTTGGCCGCTCTGCCCAAAATCAGGGCTTGGTTGGATAACGTGTACAAGGGTCGGCCTACGGACCTTCCGGCCATGCCTTTGGACGGTTTGCGGAGTGAGACGATTGAGGAGAGGGGGTTGCTGTGAGACTGGCAGCCGCGTCCATGTTTGGCTTAAGCAGACGGTAGAATTCAACAGCTGGCAACAGCCTTGAAACCCTTGATCAGGAACATCAAGCACAAGTTGAGCTTTTTAACTCATGGACAGCCTCCACGACGCGATTGTTGCAAGTCATCGAGTTCATTCTTTTTGGCACAACAGCACCTGCGGCGGCTCTCCCCAACAGACTCCTGCTAGATGTGGCACCTAAATTGCTCAGTTTATGTCAGTGGGAAGGAGAGCCCTTTGGCCTCACAAACTCGAAGTGGTTGCCATTCCCCTAGAGGTTACGGATCACAGACACCGTGGCCTCGACCGCTGTCCATTGAACCAGTTGAATCAAACCCGGCTGGGAGCTTTGAAGAACCCACGGGTTTCCGATGTGTTCGGCTCGCAGATCTGGAGTTAACTAATACCAGACGGCAAGCTTCATTTCATTGTTGGTTCAATATTAGCGATGTCCCTCGACCCTCCAGTTTCAGTTGTCTGTCACAAGCCGAGAAGACATCCCCCAACATGTGGCAAACCCACCGTTACACTTTAGAGCCTTGTGCTACAGACAGTGTGCTCGAAGTGTGGTACATCTGTGGCAGCTCAGCAGCTGCACATGCATGCGGAATTGATTGGAGCGGGTGAGTGTCCGGTCCAGTCAGCAATCTGGCAGAAGGACAGGGCCAACAGGCTGAAGCAGCATCCGAGCCAGCCATTCGGGTTGGGATAAGCATATTGGACAGGATCCAAGCCGAGGAGGCCGACAAGAGTTGCCGATGCACGCAGCCGGGCCAGTCTGTGCGGTTGGTGGCTTGGGGGCCGATGACACCCTGGGGCGGCCAACACAGTTCCGCAACTTCTTCTCTTTTGCGTGTGATTTCAAGGTGACAAGAGTTCGAACTTGACTGCCGTGTTAGCAGTGACTGCCGTCAAGACACCAAGAGGGGAGCTAGAGGAGTGCCTGACAGGGCGGTGTTCAGCTGACCGGGTCCCTTTCGGCCGGTTCTGGACTTGCCTGGCCAGACCCCAGACTAATAACTCCCGATTTGCCTCTCCGGCCAGATGCAACGGCGGTGCTAGCTCAGCCTAGCAGCTCGTCCGTCTCATGCTAGTCATCTTCGTGCCGGCTTCCCCTGGCTCCCCGCTGCTAGCCCCCTGAACCTCCCACCATCAACCTTGCCTCCCCCGCATTCTCAACACCCTCGGCTCGTCTTGGCATGCCTTGCTTGGCAGCTGTGCTTGGCCAGTTCAGCAGCAAACGCGGGCCAAAAACTATCTGCCGAACTTGACAATCTGCACCTCGCACCCAGTGCAGCCAGGATGGGCATCCCGTGGCCGAGTCACTTGCCAACGGCCTTGCTCGAATCCCAGATCATTGACGTGCATTCTCGGCCCCCGGTTATTCTCAACCGGTTCGCTAGCACCAAGCTGCCACCGCCGCCGCCATTGGATGCGTCGTCAGGTTCCACTCGTTAATAGTCGCACCGGACGAACAGGGAGCGGGGGGTTCGGGACGCACTGATGGGGTCCCCTGCGATGACACCCATGGGCCAGATGTCTTGAATACCACGTGTTGATAGCCCGAGCGGCCTACCTTCCAGGGTCGTAAAGTACAAGTTTTCTATGCTACCCTCCCCCACTCTCACACCGACTCTGGTCGTCCTCAGCTCTTTTTCTTTTCTGTTCTGTCCACCCCTCCGACGACTGTGCAGCCCAGGGGCATCGACAAGATGGACTCGGAAAAGGAGATTGGTGAGTACGAGACTTTCACACCTATCTACGTTATTTGACTTGCGCTGACCGTCTCTCCCAGCCAAGCAGATTGAGCAGTCCCGCGTGGGCTCGGGCGACCTCTCGGACGCCAGCGTGCCCGACTCGGAGCTCGAGTGGTCCGAGGAGGAGGAGAGGGCTATCCGGCGCAGGATCGACTGGCACACGGTGCCCATTGTGACGCTGCTGTACATGCTGTGCTTCCTGGACCGCATCAACATCGGCAACGCCCGCATCCAGGGGCTGGCCGACGACCTGAAGCTCAACGAGGGCGTGCGCTTCAACTGGGCCCTGTCTATCTTCTACATCATCTACCTGCTCGTCGAAGTTCCCAGCAACGTCCTCCTCAAGCGCATCGGCGGCCGCTACTATCTGCCGTTGCTCGTCTGCGGCTTCGGCTTCGTGTCGCTATGCACCGCCTTCGTCACCAGCTTCGAAGGCCTGATGGTCGCCCGCGTGTTCCTGGGCATCTTTGAGGGCGGCGCCATGCCGGGCATGGCCTTCTTCCTCAGCTGCTTCTACAAGCGCAACGAGCTGCTCTTCCGCATGGGCATATACGTCTCCGCAGCGTCCATCGCCGGCGCCTTCGGCGGTCTCCTGGCCACAGGCCTCTCCAAGATCCCCGAGTGGGGCGTCGCCAGCATGCGCATCCACCACTGGCGCAACATTTTCTTCTTCGAGGGCCTCATCACCTGCATCATCGGCGCCGTCGCCCCCGTCTGGATGCCCACGAACCCGAGCACCGCCTACTTCCTGTCCGACCGCGAGCGCCGCATCGCTGCCGAGCGCCTCATCCGCGAGAGCAAGGCCAACCCCAACACGGGCGTCACCTGGAAGGATCTACGCCAGGCCGTCTTTTGCATCCACAGCTACACGTGCGCGCTGGGCTTCTTCCTCATCAACATCACGGTCCAGGGCCTGTCGGTGTTCATGCCCACCATCCTCAAGGACCTAGGCTGGACGGATACCAAGGCCCAGCTCATGTCGGTGCCGCCGTATGTGGCCGCGTGCCTGGTGGCTATCGCTGTTGCGTACGCCAGCGACAAGACCAAGCAGCGCGGCATCTACCTGGCTGTCTTTTCGTGTCTGGCCGTCGTTGGGTTTGCTATCCTCCGGTGGGTTGAGACGCCCAATATCCGGTACATGGCGCTGTACTTTGTCACGGTCGGCGCGTTCCCGGGCGGGCCGGGGTTCCTGAGTTGGGCTATGAACAGTGAGTTTCTTCCAAAACCCCTTTTCTGACCGTGACTGGCAACATGAACTGACACAACCCTAGATTCTGCCGGCCCCGCCGTCCGCGCCGTAACATCCGGCTACGTCGTAACCCTCGGCACCATCGGCGGCATCGTCGCGACGTAAGCCTCCTCTTAACCCCTATTTCCCCCTACTCACGTTGGTCAGGCATGCTGACACATGATGGCACAGATGGACCTACGTCCAGCCCGACTCGCCCAAGTACTACACGGGCCACACCATCAACCTGGGCGGCCAGATCGCTGTCGTGCTCCTGTCCATCTTTGGCATCCTGTACTGCGCGTGGGAGAACAGGATGCGCGCCGCGGGGAAGCGGGATCACCGCCTGGAGGGGTTGACCGAGGAGGAGCAGGAGGGGCTGGGGAACAGGCATCCGCAGTATCGGTATTGGACGTAGGCTGCCAGGGTGGAACTGACATGGGAGGCTTGGGTTGGGTTGTTTCGGTTTGCGTTTGGTTCGAGGGATTATGGACAGCACAGCGTTGGGATGGGGTTGTTTGGTTTCCGTGGTTTCTATGGAATTACCAGTTTAGCGGGATATCAACTATCATTCCGTTCCCATATTTTGATGGTTTCCATGTAAGAGAGCCTGAGGTGTGTGGTGTAAGCCCAGGTCTTCCGAGCCGCCATGCTCGAGAACCCGCGTAACTCCTGAGCCATAGTACCCGGGACACCAGGCCCCTTGGTGTCGTCATCACAGTGGTCAGCATCTTGTTTAGACCGAGAACGGAATCCACTCCGGCAGTTGTTTCCAGCGAGAAACCCATGGATATGGATGGGGTGAGTGGACCCGGTGGACTGCCGGGGAAGTCGCCGGGAACCGAGTGCAGATCCGGGGGAAGTGGGGTTACGGCCCCGGGATTCGGCATTCCAAGTTCCAAGGACATGGAGCTGTCATCGAGGGGAAGGTGGAGGAGATGGGGAAGTGTGGGCCGGGTGGAGGACTGGAGGTGCTGGGACCAGACAGTGAGATAGAGAAAGGGCTGGTTCGAGACTGGCAGTACCGTGGTCGGCCTGCTCTGCGAGGCTTGCGCAGGAGAAGATGGGAACCTAAGTGAGTGAGACTCATTCCATGTGCCCCGTGATCTATAGAAACCGTGAAGGGAGAGCAGGATAATCGTGTCTTTCGTTGGTGGTCGGCCCGCTTTCACCGAGTTCGAAAGCCCATGGCAGCACAGATTGTCCGTTGGGAATGAGATCTGTCAATGGCACCTGTGGGTGGTTGTCCGGGTCCCCAAAGTTCCCATTTTTCTCATTTTCTGTTTGCAAGTCCGCCCACTTGAACACTTCTTCCTAGCCGCTGAATTCATCACTTCGTCCGTTTCATTTTCGTAATGTCTGCCCATGGAGATCATTGCAGGTGTTTGTTAGGGAAGCCTGCATCAATGCGCTGTAAGGCTCCGCGTCTTATGTCGACAACGGATGGGGGGTGGCGTCGCCGGAGCTTCATGTTGATATACGTGTAATAAGCCGGCTCAATGTTTCTCCGTCCAGCGTCAGGTCTGACCGTTCAACGACCAGTCACTGCGTACGGAGTAAGACCAGTTGTGTTGCTCGATGCGGCTGATGCTGATCATTCTTTGACGATCATTGCTCGGGCAAGCAATGACCAGTGTTGGACACGCCGGGCACCCAATGCACATTCAGCATCCAGATGCTGACTTCCCTCCATCTTGAAGCCTTCCCGAGAGTTGCAGATGAGCTTCTCGTATTCTCGGCCCGTTGCCGTGGCGCGTGAGTTTGTAACAATGCAGACTCTGAAGAATCAACTGCGAACAATGGTGGCAACCGGAGACTCTTGCTGTGTGAGATGGTGTTATCTTGCGCTGTGCTCTGATGCTTGAGACTGACCTCCTGGAATTGGAACGTCTTAATGAACGACTTTGGGCTCCTCGCCAAAAATAACTCGGGTTGTGTTGCTGCCCGGAGAGTGTCTCTCAGCCACTGATCTCAGAGCCTTGCGAGGAGACAGGCGGCTCAACCGGGACGGCGGTCCAGGTTCCTGCATAAGCCTTACAAACGGACAAGCCAACCGTGTGGGCAGACGAATGGGAGTCTGCGATGTCAAGCCTGCCTGCACGTTCCAACGCCCTTTTCCCGCCGAAACGGGAAGCTGCTGCAGTTGTCTCCCACACCGGGTTGTCAAGAAATGACAAAGTAAAATTGCACAGCCTGCAGAGACACGGCACGTTGTCAGTGCTCGGCAAGGCTCTGGGGATGGGGAACCAACGCTGAAACGAGGCTCTGTCAAGGGTGATTGGACTGACCAGTGACCTCAATTCGGTGTAATTTCCCCCGCGGCAGACTAATAATGCGGAGCTGAACATCACAGTACCCAAGGTGGTGGTCGTTGAGCCGCATCGGTGGGCGTTTGTCGGTCCAGGGGTCTGGGCGATGGGGCTCTTGTTGGGTCGAGTCTGCACATAAGTACCTTACCCGTAGCTCGGAGAATAACAAGCTTCGGGGCTTCCTCCCTTCTCCACTAGGTGGATTTGTTTGTCTGATCCTGCCGCCCATCTAACTATCGTCACTCGTTCTTGGTGGTTGTTAACTTGTTGCAACTTTACCTACCATTCAAGTCACTCATTCCCTCACCATGTCGCTCGCCCGCTACACTGCGGCGGCCCTCCTCCCCGTTGCCGTCCTCGGCTCCGGCCTCGCCATCCCCGAGGACAACCGCTTGGTCCAACAGGATGGCCTCATCCGATACCCCTTGATCCCGCAGTCGGGCGGCCCCCTTTTCGGCAAGCACTCCAAGAGGCAGACCAGCGAGGACAGTTCCGCCCAGCTTTCCGGGACTCTGTACACCATTGAGCTCACACTCGGTACTCCCGGCCAGACCGTCCCGGTTCAATTCGACACTGGATCCAGCGAGCTCTGGGTGAACCCTGTGTGCTCCAACTCATCGGAGCCCAGCTTCTGCGCGGCCCAGCCTACTTTCACCCATTCGACCACTCTCGTGGATTCGGGGAAGAATCACACGGTCAAATACGGCACGGGCTTCGTGACCTTTGAGTATGTGGCCGACTATGTCAGCGTCGGATGTAAGTGCACGCCACGGCTGCTGTCTCTGGGTGCCTGATCGACGGCTAAAGCAGTCCCCCAGCGGCGAAGATCACGCAGCAGATTTTTGGAGCCGCCCTCCGGAGCGACCACCATGTCGTCGGCATCATGGGCGCCGGCCCCGACCTCGACGGCTGGGACAGCCCCTATCCGTTCGTCATTGACTCGCTCGCCCAGCAGGGCTTCATCAAGAGCCGGGCCTTTAGCATGGACCTGAGGGGCCTGCAGAGTGCGCGCGGTGAGTCCGACTTTCTCGCTTACCCGTCTTTCACCCCTTCGCTTCATATCCACGTGTCTGACAGCCGATCATTGGGACAGGATCTGTCATCTTCGGCGGCATTGACGTCAAGAAGTACAGGGGAAAGCTCGTCAAGGTGCCTATCATCCCTGCGGCCGAGTCCCCTGACCAGAACACCCGCTTCTGGATCCACGTCAACGGGATCAAAGTCAACCAGCCCGATGGCAAGGTCGTCGACGTCTACACGACGCCCGCCGGCTCCAAGGGCCAGCCTGTGCTTCTCGACAGCGGCTACACGCTCAGCGCCCTGCCCAAGGCACTCATGGACAAGCTCCTCTCGGCCTTCCCGTCCGCCAAGCGTGACGCCGCCTCGAATCTGTACACGGTCGACTGCCTGGACCCCGGCCAGGGCGGCTCCGTTGACTTCACATTTGCTGGTACCACCATCAGTGTGCCGTACTACGACTTTGTCTGGCACAACGGGGATGTCTGTGTGCTGGGCGCGTTCGAGGACAATAGTAAGTGGGCCTTTTCGGCCCCCTTTTTCACGTCTCATGGCCTCCGGACACTGACAGGTCTGCAGTAACACCTGTTCTCGGGGATACCTTCCTTCGGGCAGCCTATGTGGTGTATGACTGGGATAACCGGCAACTCTGCTTGTAAGTTGGCTTAGGTAGTTTACGATCATTCTAGCGCCCCTTACTTTCCTTTTTTTTTCTTTTTCTTTTTCTTTTTATCTTTCTTCTTCCTTTCCTTCTTTTCTTTTTTCTCCATTTTCCCTTTCCCCCCTTTTCTTATTCCTTTCCCTTAGTTTTTCCCTTCTTTTTTTCTCCCTATTTTTCTTTTTTTCCTCCCTTATCCTCGCCCCCTAACCACCTGCCCAAAAGCAAAGCCCACAAAAGGTCTCAAGCCCAGGACACAGGGATAACTAACGCTGTCGTTCAGGGCCCAGTCTGATGACTGTGGGTCGAAGCTCGTCGCGATTGGAAAGGGCCCCAACGCCGTCCCAGATCTCCCCGGCGAGTGTGGCCAGACGGCGACGTCCACTTCGTCGACACCGTCCAGCACCTCAACCTCCAGCACGTCTGTCACCTCCAGCACGCCCTCAACCTCCAATCCCCCGTCCTCCTCTGCAAGCACCAGCGGGTCGACGACCTCGAAGGCGTCCAGCACCTCCGGGCTCACCTCCTCCACCTCCGCCCCTACCTCCACCTCCGCGTCGACAATCACCTCCTCCACCGACGCCCGCACCACAATCACCTACACCAAGACCAACACCTACACCATCACCTCCTGCCCGCCGACCGTGACCTCGTGCCCGGCCCACGGACACGTCACCACCGAAATCATCACAGCCACCGAGACCGTCTGCCCCGAGACGACGGGCACCTACACCCTGACCAAGACTCTCCCCTGCCCGGGCCACGGGACCGACTGCACGCCCACGACGCAAACCCTCACCGTTACCGTCTCGCCTGTCGCCCCCTCTGACCGCACCACCCGTGAGGTGCCGGGCTGCACAGAGGGCGCCACCAGCTCCAGCGTTGGGAGTGGGACTGGTGGTGCTGGTAAGCCCACGACGTTTGTCAGCGCTACTGTTACCGGCACTGCGGGGCCGACGGCTGGTGTCTCGACCAAGTGCGGGTCTGCTGGCTGCGGTGGTGGGAGTGCTACGGCTACCGGTGCTGGTGCGAAGCCGACCAAGGTTGTCACGGCTGGTGCTGCTAGCTTTGGGGTGGCGTCGGGTGTGATGGGTGCTGTGGTTGGCTTGATGGCTGTTATGGTGCTGTAATAAGTGAGTGAAAGAGTGAAGGGTGAAGGGGGGGGGGGGGGGGGGGTAATGGTATTATTGGGACCCGGAGGTGCTTCTCGTGATGGAGATAATGGTGTTTCACTTCGTTGGAAATGATCTTGTACCTTGCCGGGCTTGAATCTTGTTGTGTTCTGTTCAGAAGACGGGCAACTTGAAACAGGCCCTGCTAATAAACCGTTTATGTGTGTCGGGATATGAGTTCCTCCCATCATGCCCCTGAACGACAAAGTTGTGGTCAAGTTAGGTCATGATTGGACACAAATGGACAATGGACTTCAAATGCAGGAAACCCTAAAACGGAACAGTTCGTGGCTGGAGTCACTGGACCCCAATAAGACAGAGTTATCCTCCACCCTTTTTCCTTTTATTTCCCCCCTTAGCCCACTTTTTGCCTTCACCACAACCTCGGGGCCCTCGGTACATTGTTAGGATCCACGTCCTCCCTCTTAACCGACACCTCAACGTGCTGCCGGATGCCCTTGTTCCTCCCTCCCTGAGAGCCTGCATCTGTGTCCGAGTCACTCCCCTTGTGGTCATGCGGATTAACAATGCGCTCCTCACTCTCATTAACCGTGGCCGTGACTGCGGTGATGTTGTACAGCGTCGGCGGCTCACGGCGACCCCTGGATGAGCTCCCCGCACCAAAAGTGCGCAGTTCGCTGGGGCGGGTGTTGTCACCGTTGCCACTGGTCAGCTTTCGTGAGGAGCGCATGGTGCTCCGCAGCGACGAGATCAGCGGCGTCAGCCAGATTCGGAAGAGGGGGAAGATCATGGGCAGGTTGGTCGTCACGACAGCCACGAAGGTCTCGCGGACGGCCCAGGAGCCGGCGAGTTGTGCGCCGTTGACGGGGTCCTGGGGTTAAGGCAGTCAGTCAGGGGCAACTGGAAGAAGGGAGTGGGGAGGATGTACATACCAGGAAAATCATGGCGCAGCGCAGGATGGCAAAGGCGACGACCAGCAGTCCTCCGCCGAAGACGACCATCAGGCCGGCCTTTTTTGCTGGCCTCAGCGCCGACGCCCACAGCATGGGCAGCGGAATTGATAGCAGGTACAGGTCGGTTGACACATTGAAGCCGAGGTAGACCCAGACGATCTGGTTTGAGATGGCGGGCTGACAGACATCTGGGGAAAGTCAGCATCTTCGTGACGGCACCAGAAGATACCTAGGCTTGTGAGAACGCACTTCCGGGGTCTGGGTAGATTTGCCAGTATTTGTGAAAAGGACGGCAGCCCAGGTAGAGGTTGGAGATGACGACGACGAAGCTGGCAGCAAGAAAGCCAAAGCCGATGTTGATGCGGATCCGGTACTGCTCACCCAGGCCAGCCGTTAGGCGTCGGTAGAAGATGAGCAGCGACAGCTTCAGCGACCAAAGCAAGACTGTATAGGTCGACCAGCCCGCTAGCTGGATCTTGGAGCCCACAACTCTGATGCACAGCCAGATCTGGTCAGTGTCATGGTTCAAAGAGGAGGACTGGATGGGGGGCAAATACCTTATCCGGTACTCTGGGCTGTCCGGGCTGAGAGCCGCTCGTTGCTCATCCGTCATGCCGTTGTTGGCAAGTCCATGGGCCACATGGCCGACGGCGTAGGCGAGACCTGTCTCAGCGGCATGACAAATCTAAGATGACAGTGGTGAGCCAGTGGACGACAGCTGAGGACACTGTCTCAGTACGAACCGTGCCAACCCAGGCGAAGAAATCGTCCCATTGTAGCCCCTTGACGCCGACAATATTGATACGGGACACGGTCCGGAGGACTGTGAAGCAGATGCCGATGGCGAGTAGTGTAAAGGCCTCGATGGTAAACTGCTCAAAAGCAGCTGCTTGGGCGGCCTGTGCTGCTGCTGCTGCCGCGGCCGAGTTTGGGTCTGTCGAAGACATCTTGATTGCACGGGCGGGGACTGTAGAGAGACGAGATCGACCTGCTGATACTGTAACCGGCTAGAAGAGAGATCCAGTAAGAGAGAAAATGGAAAATACAGAAGAAATAAAACGAGTGGCGGCTCAAGGCCTTCTTCATTCACACGACAACAGCAAAGTGACACCGAGTGGTCATCGAAAGAGATAACCTTGCAGATCTCAACACTTGCTGTGAGCTGCTGAGGACCGTCGACCAGGGGCACAGCATCTGACTCGGAGAGTTCTGGAAGAAAGGTGCTCTTGACCTCTTGGGCAATCAAGACCTTGCCTTTTCTGCCCCATCTTCGAGGACCTCACCGAAAAGGGGTTGGTGGCCATGGGCGCGAGAATTCCGCTTCCTCGAAACGAAAGCGATGTTCAGCTGTTTCTTATTCCTCATGCCGATCCCCACGAGGCGAGCCCCTAGCACGTCGTCAATGCGCAGGGACTGAACTTTGCTTCATTGCCACCATGCTCACGAAGTTTCAGCAGCCGATCGCTGGCTCTTATCGGGGACCTGCCCGGCCAGCTGGTAAGCAGCTAACGTTAGCATCGGCAGCCACGCGGCGTGAACGGGAATCGAGCCAATGGAGATGTTCCGGACGCCGTCCGACCCCGGCCAGTCCTGCGTCGATGATTGCCCAAGAAGGAAAGGGTCGAGTGCGACGCCAGGGGGGTGGTTGAGCGGAAGTTCTCCCGAGCGGCTGGGCCAGGATGCCTGATTCAGCAAGAAACCCTGCCGATCAGACCCTGCCTTGCAGACAATGGCACCCTGTTGTCCGCCAGCTGGGGTGGGGTTGTGTGTGGCTTTTTTGAAGGCAACAGAGGTGATTTCGCGTGCGCAAGGAGCTGATTCTCCTCTGAAGTCGTCGACCTCGCAAGCTCCAACAGCAGGACATGAGGATGGAGACGTTTGACTGTGTCGTGGTTGGCGCCGGTGAGTCTTTGCCGACGTCCCTTTGTGTCTCTCGTCCCCATATGACACGGCGATTAACGGACGACCGCAGGATGGTACGGGTTGGGGGCCGCCAAGCAGTACCATTTCACGCACCCGTCCGCCTCCCTGGTCGTCTTCGATGGGCAGGACTCCCTGGGCGGCACCTGGGCCGCTGAGCGCCTGTACCCGGGGCTCAAGAGCAACAACCTATGGGGGACGTACGAGTACCCCGACTTCCCCATGACCACGGCCCGGTTCGGCGTCGAGGAGGGCAGCCACATCCCCGGCACTGTCGTCCACGAGTACCTCAAGGCCTACGCGGCCGAGTTCGGCATCGCCGAGCGTATCCGGCTGCGGACCAAGGTCCTGTCGGCCGAGCACCAGGACGGGCCCGAAGGGGGCTGGATCCTGACCATCTCGACCGAGTCCGGGGAGACGAAGCGCGTAGCGGCGCGCCGCCTTATCGTCGCCACGGGCCTGACCTCTGACGCCTTCCTCCCCCACTTTGATGGCCAGGAGACGTTTGGCGGTCGCATCTTCCACGGCAAGCACTTCCGGCAGAACCGGGACACACTCGAGACGGCCAAGTCGGTCGTCGTGTTTGGCGGCACCAAGTTTGCCTGGGACGCGGCGTACGCGTATGCCATGGCTGGCGTTAAGACGCACATGGTCATTCGGTGTAAGTTGATTTGGAGCATGAGAAGTGAGGGATGTAGTGGCTGACAGACTCGCAGCATCCGGCCACGGCCCTTGCTGGATGGCGCCAACACACGTCACGCCGCTCAAGCAGTGGATCGAGAAGCTTGCGAGTACGTTTTCCTTCCCCTTCCTACTCGTGTGCTTTTCCGATACTGACTGTGACTCTTAGACACCCGCCTCCTGACTTGGTTCAGCCCCTGCATCTGGGGCGAAGCAGACGGCTACACGGGCATCCGAAACTTCCTGCACGGCACCGCGCTGGGCCGGAAGATTGTCGACACATTCTGGGGCATCCTCGGCAACGACGTGATGACGCTCTGCAAGTTCGACTCGCACCCGGAGACGGCCAAGCTCAAGCCGTGGCTCGACGCCATGTTTGTCGGCACCAGCTTCAGCCTCCTCAACTACGAGACCGACTTCTTCCAGCTCGTCCGCGACGGCAAGATCCGCGTCCACATCAGCGAGATCACCGGCCTCAGCCCGGGCAAGGTTCACCTCTCAGACGGCGTGCAGCTCAAGGCGGATGTCTTGCTCGCCAACACGGGCTGGAAGCATGTACCCGCTATCAAGTTCCTGCCGGAGGGCATCGAGAAGGAGCTCGGCATCCCGCACGAACCCGACGTCGAGCCAACCCCTGAAGACCTCGCCTGCCAGAAGGATCTCATCGACCAAGCCGACAAGGAGATTCTCACCCGCTTCCCCCGCCTGAGAAGGGAACCTGTCTGGAACAAGCGCTACACGCCCCTGACCGAGCAGAAGGGCATCGACTCTGACGACGCCGTCACCCCGTGCACCCCGCTGACCCCCTTCATGCTGCACCGCTTCATCGTCCCGCCATCCCCGCGCTTCTTGCGCACGCGGGATATTGCCTTCATCGGTGTCGTTAGCAATTTCAGTAATGTTATCACAGCGCACATCCAGGGCCTCTGGATCGGCGCATACTTCGCCGGACGCCTATTACCCGAGTTCGATCCCGTCCCTGACCGGTCCGAGGCCCTCCGCCGCCAGACGGTGCTGTACAACCGGTTCGGGCGCTGGCGGTACCCCGTTGACTGGGGCAACCGCGCGCCGAGCTTCATTTTCGACGCGGTGCCGTATCTGGATATGTTGCAACGGGATCTGGAGATCGATCCCAGCCGGAAGAAAGGGGTGCTCGCGAGGGTGTTTAGTCCGTATGGGCCGGAGGACTATCGGACTGTTAATGAGGAGTGGGCGGCGAAGCTGGGGAAGGGTGCTGCTTGATGGATGAGCGTGGCCAGCGGGGCCACCTGGGTGCGGATGAGACATGTGTTTTGAGGCGGCTGTGTATTCTGGCGTGACTACCTAATTATATACTGTTGGCGGCGTCTGGTATCAATGTGGCCAATCTCGTGCTTTGTTTGAGTGATAATCATAATAGGGGCCAAGCTGAAGAGCATGTTGAGAAGCGTCCGGTTGGTCACATTGACGCTTCGGGAGTTCCCTGCCTTTGTCCCATGATCATAGGGGTCTTTCCGTGATGTGAAGGCAATCAATAACGTTGAGGCATGCGCTAGCTGAGCGGCAGAAACAGCTGTACCACTAGAAGCCAGGAAGGTAGGTAAGGTACCTAGCCTTTCTCCAGTCAAGTCCCAGCCATGACCGTGACTCAGCACCATTTCTGTCCCGAACAACTTGCGATTCCCATCTAAGCTCTGAACTCAGACGGGAGCGGGAAAATTCCTGTATGTCCCCATTCGGTGATCCTCCTCATGTCCTCGTCAGAGCGGGATATCCCGCAAGCGGCCTCGGTACATGAGTTGAAACATCCCATGGGCGTTGGGAGTAGGAGCTGTCCGTGTCATTAGGGTCGAACTGGTCTTGTGAGACGATTGGGACGTTGGTCTCAACTTACATGTACACCTGGAAGACCGCCCTTGGGGCGCGGCAGGGTCCTGGGGCGCGGACGCCTCAGCCGTTGCATCCTGGGGTTCTTGATTGTTGCAAGCGGCCTCGGCACGTCTCCGTAAATTGCGATAGAACTCTGCAAAGTTCACCTTGTTAGGGACAAGTCGAAAACGTCGAATGTTTCATGTTCGGAGTCACTTACCCGCCGTGGCATGTTGGTTGTCGAGACTCGGCCTCCTCAGGCGTCCGCCCTCCCGCTTGTCCTCAACAGTGACAGGCTGACCATTGCGCTTATGTCTCTCAATGTGGACCTTCAGGTTGAATTCCCTGCAGAATTGGTGCTAAGAGCTCGGTCAGCTGGGGTCTTTTGTCGTGTGTTTTTAGCTCAGTAATAGGTACGTAGTAATTGGTAGTCCCAACATACATCGTACTTGCACAGCGTGCCAGGCATGCCGGGGACTTCGAATCGGCAGTAGAGCTCGCCAGGTGCAACCTTGACCTGCCCTTGCTGGAGGGGAGTTAGTCAACAATCACCGGAGATTGTTCAATGGGCATGTCCCTTGCCTCGTTGAACTCGAACGGCGGAAGATTGGCATGGCGACGACCATCTTGGCCGTTCTTGTACCAGATATAATCGTCCTTCAATCAAACATTAGCATCCTTATTTCCAGAAGAAGGAGTCGGATTTCCCTACTGTTTGCTTGTAGCGAGGCGCTGGCATGGTCGCGCGGAGCTTGTTGGTTGCTCACTGGCAGCAATAGCATAGATCGGTTGAAAGGGTTAATTAAGAGGCAATGTGGAAGGAAGCCGTTGAATGGAAGGTAAACGAAGATTGATGCTGTGAATTGATGCAGCTCATCAGACTTTGCAAATCTGATGCAGGTATGGAATCCAAACCTTCTTCAGCGTCAATGACGATTTTGGAGTCACGGTCATGTCTACATGGAGGAAAGAAGGAAGGAACCAGACGCTTCGCATCCGGTAAGCTCTTCAGCCGAGAGTTGTCAGGAGCGATTGGCTCTCAGCCTTCTTTATAGCACACTGTGACCACTGCATGGTGACTTCCTCAAGCTTCCAGTTCGCTTCACAGTTACTGGTTGACTCGGGATCATCACAGTCAAGTGTTTTTCACGGTGAAGTACCTTACAGAGCTCAGCTAGGACGGAAGGGTGCGAAGCACAAATGCAACCAAGCAGCTGTTGAGTCCACATCCCGTTTACAGCTGGCCCCCAACCAGCTCCTCAATAATCCTCACCACCGCCCCCATCGCATCCAACTCCTCATTCTCCCTCCTCACCTCCTCCACCCGCTCCTTAAACCTCCCATCCTTCAACACCCTCTCCACCCCGGCCCGAATGGCGTCCTCACCAGGCTTCTGCGCCCTCAAGTTGACCGCGACACCCGCATACTCCGCCCTCGCACACACCTCGGCCTTGTCGGCGACGGTACCCGCCAAGACCATGGGCACGACATTCATGACGCCCTGCATGAAGCCGCCGTAGCCTGCGTTGGAGACAAACACGTCTGAGTAGGGGAGGATGGCGTCGTAGGGGAAGTAGTCGACGACGATGGTGTTGGCGGGGATCGTGACGCTGCTGTCGAGTTGGGTGCCGCGGGCGCCGAGGGTGGCGACGACGATGAGGTCGGTGCGGTTGGCGAGGGCGTTGATGGTTGGGATCAGGAGGTCGGTGTAGTCGCGGTGGGCGGTGCCTTGGGTGACGAAGACGAGTTTCTTCTTGTCGGGCGAGTCAAGGGGAAGGGCGGCGTTGGCGGTGATGGTGGGCCACCAGTCGGGGTACGCAAAGGTCGGGCTGATGGGCTTCACGGGCAGGCCGCCGATGAAGCGCAGCTTGGGGTTCGGCTCGGGAAGGGGGTACTCCAAGCTGGGGCTGGTGGCCATCAGTGTTACGTCGCCCAGGCGCAGGAACATGTCGAAGAAGGAGCCGGTGGGCGAACGAGTGGCGCCGAGTGCCTTGAAGTGGTTGTCGTAGTGCTCCAACACGCCCGCCATCGCCGGCGCCATGGCGTCGTAGATGGACCGCCAGAGAGCGAGGTTCTCGGGGGTGGGGTCATAGGGGAGGCCCGGGCCGAAGGGGGGGATCTCGTCGTGCGTTGTGAAGTAGATGCTGGGCTGGAAGTTGATGAATTTGGGGAGGGAGGTGTATCCCTGGGGCAAGGGGGCGCCGTAGAGGAACGGTATGAAGCCGTTGGAGATGGCCTCGTTGAGGATGACGACTTCTCGGTCAGGGTGCTCCCTGCGGACCCTCTCGAGCGTCTCCGTTACGACGCGGTGAGCGACTGGAATCGAGTCGCCAAAGAGATGCTTCAGGTTCCAGGTCTCGTCGCCTGGTGGGCCCTGGCCGAGAAGGTGCTCCCATTGCCACGGGTTCTCGACGAAAACGGCGCCTAATTTCTCGATTGCTGGCTTGAAGTCGGGACCGGCAACGAAATAGACCGGGAACTCTTGCTTGACCAGGTGCTCGGATATCGCAAGAAGGGGTGCCGTGTGGCCGGGCGCGTTGAAGGCAGCCGCAACGATGACTGGTTTCTCCGTGGGGGCCATGATGTGGATATCAGGTTGGGAAAACCAAGCGCTCTGGGCTTGCGTAGACAGACAAGAGGAGAGTAGGTAGGCAGACAACTCGGCATCTTTATAGAACTACTTAGTGATCAGTGACAAACAGAGCTCGAGGTAAGCGTGAATCCTCAGGGATGGCGCCCCTGGCCAGTGTTGACTTGGATCCAATTACCAATCCATCAGGCGCCGACGTCTGCTCGTCCAGCGTGGGGTCCAAAGGCACAAGAAAGGTTGCACTCGGACAGGGCATCGATCCGCATCGACTCCTGCAGCGACCAGATCCGAGGCTCACCAGCATCAGCCCCGTGGGAAGGGCTGAGGAGGAAGCGGTTGCGGCAGGTTCACTCCTTTGGTTGGCTCTAATGCGAGCACTCTTCAGCCGTCCAAAGCTTGGCCGCCCGCCAGGTAACGGCCGTGGTCCGGGGTCCCATCCATTATCCCGGCCCCGAGTCCGATGCCGATTCGCACGGGATGCATCATGCCCAGTGAGATGAGCGACTGGCGCAGCGGCAACGTTGAAAACAAGCCGCCATGGTTTGTCAGCGTTGGGGCGAAAAAATGCCGAAGTGGCATCCAGATTGAGTCTGAATCGTGGACGAGTGTCGCAGCATGAGCATTTGGGGGCCAAGTCAACGGACAAAGGGTTGTTGACAACCTTGTTTGACTCCGTTTGATGTCACGGTGGGAGTTGGGGTCCCAATTTTTCGACCTGGCAGGCCGGGAGAGATTTTTGAACGAGGGCTTTTTGGGGCGCCACTTGTCCCGCTTACAGTGGCTGAAAGCACGGTTGCCTATGGCCCTGTGGCGCCAGCTTAATTGGTCGCAGCCGAGACGCGTCGACCGCGTTCCTTGGCGTTTTTGTCTGCACCGCAACCGATTCCTCGATTGCCTGATCAACAAGAACCGTCGACAACAACCCAATTCGATATTCTCGAATAGACAAAGCCGCCAAGATGTCGGACTTCGAAGATGAAATGGACATCGATGTCCACCCGTCCAAGGACATCACCTTCTCCTCCGAGAACACAGCCAAGGGCAAGCGGTCCGCAGCGAACCTGCCCGTCGAGGCCGAGGACAGCCTGCCATGGTGCGAAAGACAAGCTCGCAGCGGTTGCGATCCTGAGTCCGTATTAACTTGAGACCAGGGTTGAGAAATACCGCCCAGTATCCCTCGCCGACGTGTCGGGCCACCAAGACATCCTCGCCACCATCAACAAGTTCGTCGACTCGAACCGGTTACCCCACCTCCTGCTGTACGGCCCGCCCGGCACGGGCAAGACGTCGACAATCCTCGCCCTCGCCCGCCGCATCTACGGCCACGAGAACATGCGCCAGATGGTGCTCGAGCTCAACGCCTCCGACGACCGCGGCATCGACGTGGTGCGCGAGCAGATCAAGACCTTCGCCTCCACCAAGCAAATCTTCACAATGGGCGCGTCGGCCAACCGGTCAGGGATCGCCGGCTTCAAGCTCATCATCCTCGACGAGGCCGACGCCATGACGAACACCGCCCAGATGGCCCTGCGCCGCATCATGGAAAAGTACACGGCCAACACCCGCTTCTGCATCATCGCCAACTACTCCCACAAGCTCAGTCCGGCCCTGCTGTCGCGGTGTACGAGGTTCCGCTTCAGCCCGCTGAAGGAGCAAGACATCCGGGTGCTGGTGGACAAGGTCATCGAGGAGGAGAACGTCAAGATTGCGCCTGACGCGACCGACGCGCTGGTGCGGCTGAGCAAGGGCGACATGCGTCGGGCGCTGAACGTGCTGCAGGCCTGCCATGCGTCAAGTACGTTCTCTCTATCTTGGGACGGGGGTGTAATGTGCGCATATTGACAACAGAACAGGCACACCCCTACAACCCCACAATGCGCCCAAGATCCCCGAGAAGGACATCGTCCGCGAAACCATCACCACCCAGACCATCTACAACTGCGTCGCGGCCCCGCCACCAGACGCCACCAAGAAGATCCTCGACACACTGCTCAGCACAAGCGACGTCACGTCGTGTCTGTCGACCATCAACACACTCAAGGTGGCCCAGGGGTTGGCGCTCGCGGATATCATCACGGCGCTATCGGAGGAGTTGGTCAAGCTCGAGGTTAAGCCGCAGGTCATGATCACCTGGCTGGAGACGCTGGCTGAGGTGGAGCACAGGGTATCGAGTGGCGCGCACGAGGCGATCCAGACGTCGGCGGTGGTGGGGGCGATACGGAATGGTGTCGAGCTGATGGGGTGAGCTGACTTGGAGGGTTGGAGCAGTGGCAGATGTCGGAACAATGTAGAAGGGGAAAAGGCAAGAGAGCTGGCACAGCCTGGGCACATATGGTGGTCTATGAGCTGAGGGGACCTGGTACATGGGGATACCAGGAGATTTGCTACAGACTTACGAGCAGTCATGGCGACAACTTGGTCGGCAATACCCACACGTTTCACCTGACGAAGCGCTTAAGAGCTTGAAGTGGCCATCATTTCAAGCAGCCTAGAACGGCGCTGTCTCCATATTGATGCTGTAGCCAAGCCTCAGCTAAGATGCATTCATACTCCCTCCCAGGTTAGCTAAATGAGCCTAAAGAACACCTGGTTGCGTCTGAACAGAGACCAATAGATGGGTTTCTGGTTCCGCTAGGGGAGTCTGTTACAGTCGGAGATAATGGAGACAATTGGAAAGCTACAGAAATCGCTTGCGTCGAAAGGACGAGTTCTACTTGATTTCGAGGACGTATTCCGTAAAATGGGATGCGAAGGCCTACCCTCTTGGAAGTCCAACCTCCCCTCTTTGATACCTGTTGGTTATGATTCCATCCGCCCTGAAGCCTGCTCTGAATCTAGGTACCTTAGACCGGATCAATTCTCATCTCAAGGGGTGTAAGCCAACAGTCCGAGTCCTGCCCCACGTGGCCACTTGGGTAGCAACGCAGCGCTCTTCCCCTCGGGTTTGAGCCTGTTTCCAGGGTAATATACATCTGGCGAGGCCTTCTTTTGCTTGTAAGTTAATGCGACGTGAATTGCTCGACTCAGAATCTGCTCATGCAGTGTAAACTCGAACCGTGAACGTCATGCTGCAGCGACCCTGCCGAGTCAAAGAGTGGGACGAGTGGTCATGGAGACGTCATATGCCACGGACCTGGCAACCGTTGGCCAATACTACCTTACCTGGTGGTAGTAATCGAGACATATCCCGCGAGCAGGCTCCGGTACTCAATCAGCTTGAACTCTTGTCTATCATGAATCGACGGGCAGTCCATTTGCCCAGCAAGTCAGTTGTTGAACTGTTTCCCGCGACCCGGAGAGTTTGTCCACGAAGCGTGTCTAGGTTGCCCACCAAGTCACCGAGACTTTTCTCAGCAATAAGCTGCTCCAGGGCCAGACTTCCAAACATGCAAACAATCAAAGTCCGTTCCACTGACCTGCCATAACATCGAGTGAGAGCTGACAATCCCCTTCAGAACACGCTTGCCGAGAACTTCGGCGGCCCAGTCTCGAAACTGGGCTCACACCAGTTCAAGCTGGACGAGTGCCCGGACCTCTCGGGCAAGGTTGCCGTCGTGACAGGAGGCAGCGAAGGCATCGGCTTCGGCGTGACATACACGCTCTTGAAGCACAACATCGCCAAGCTGTACATCCTCTCCGTCTCCAAAGAGACGGTCGAGGGCGCCAAGGACGCCATCGCCAAGGAGCTCGGCCAGGACAAGGCCGACCGCACGGTCTGGATGCAATGCGACCTGAGCGACTGGCGGCGCGTCAAGGAGGTCGCCGAGGCCATCAAGCGCGACACGGACCGGCTCGACATACTCGTCAACAATGCCGGGCGGGGCATCATGACGGCGCAGCAGACGTCGTACGGCGTGGACCGGCACATGGCCGTCAACCACTTTGGGCACGTAATCCTCACGAGCTACCTGCTGCCGCTGATGAAGAAGACGGCTGCCGACAAGGGCGTGACGGTGCGCATCAGCAACCAGGCCAGCAACGAGCACAACCTGGCGCCGAGCGACACCAAGTTTGCCAGCCTAGACGAGATCAACGCCGACGCGGGGCCCAACGGGCAGTACGGGCGCAGCAAACTAGCTGCCATCCTGTACTCGCGCTGGTTTGACCGCCATGTGACGAAGAATGGGCATCCCGATGTGCTGATGAACGCCACGCACCCGGGTTTCGTGAGCTCCAAGCAGAGTCGGCTTGACATCTTTGAGCCGTGAGTGTCCGGTCCCCATTGGGTTTTGGGAAGAACCCAACTGCTGACGCTCGACGCAGGTATCCGCTCGGGGGCTACGGCATGGCATATGGCGTCGAGCCGTTCAAGAAGGACCAGTTCGAGGGCGCGGTGCCCACCATCTTTGCGGTGACGATGGCGGACAAGTCGGGCCAGTATCTGTGCGCTCCAGCCATCCCCGAGGAGGGAAGCAAGCAGTCGCAGAACGAGGAGCTGGGCGAGCGGCTGATGGAGCTCACCAAGGACGTCATCAAGAGCAAGATGGAGCCTGGTGTGTTTGACGATCTTGCGCTGTGCTGATCCAGCGGTTCAGACGGTGTCGGAGGGAATGAGAAGTGCTGCAATGTCCACTGGACGGCGGTGGCTGACCGCCTCGACGGGTGGGGTCGGTGCCTGCATGACGCAGGGAGCGCAGGAGGCTGGCTGCCAACCGGGCGGCAGAGAAAAGTGATTCCAAGACAGACGGGAGCTGGCGGATCGAAAGAAGAAGAAAAAAAAATTTGACCTGCCGGCCAACGAACTCTGGTCAGTTGGTAGCATCACGGCACGAGACGGAGACGAGCGATTTTCGGCAGGGTTCGTCTGTCCACTGAGTGACGTTTTCTGACCTTGAACATGGAGCAAGGGACGGATAGCTGCTTGATCGTGTACTACCGTCGCCGATTGCCGTGATCTCAATGTGGTTGCTGGTTGTCCTTCGAAGACGGATAATTAGAGTCTGGATAACCGAAACGGGACGAATCGACGCCGGGACCCCTTTCTGCTGCAGTTGCAGGCCCCGCGATCCAGATGCCGTGGCCCCTGAGGTTGGTTGCATCCGGAACTCGCTCCCACGGTGCTGGGTGCGGGTGATGAGGCTGCTGATTGGCGAGCACATGCGTCCCTTGCTCAGGAGGCAGGACCCTGCGGAAGCAGTGAGAGGCTGGGGCGGGAAGGCAGGAGAAAAATCTCGGCGTCCAGGGGAGGCGGGAAAAGCAGCGTTGATTTTGACATTCTTCCGCGCAGTTCGTTCTCCTGATTTCCAACAACAAATGGCCAGGCAATGAATGGAATGGGTTGATGTTTTGATTCAGCTGCAAGGCGGCACTTTCCATTTTCACTGCAACAGCGACCTTGAGGACCCACTCACACGCTGCTGCCTCCCGCTGAAGCTAGCCTGTTTGGGCGCTGGACCCACGGGAGCTCAGCAACTGTTCCTGCAAGCACTTTGGTTTCTCCACGCCAATTCCAGCTCTCTCACCGCGAGCCAACGCGAGGAATGCTGACAGCTCCTGCGTTTGGCTTTGCTCAGTTGTTTTGTTTCTGACAGCTCTCTTTCTCATTTTCCATCCTTCATTTTTCGCAAGCCTCCGAATACTTTCCAGTTTGCACCCTCCAAATCCGTCATCCACCCCGTCAATGGAAGATGGACCCCTACAGCAACCACTCCAGGGCCAGCAACGGCCTGGGAAGGACGCACCGCACACAGCCGACGCCCACCGAACACCCACGAGACTCGCCCGTTTCCCCTGTTTACCCCATCTCGCCGCTCCTACTCGAAAGGCTTCAGCGATCACGCCTTGAGAACGATCGCGTCTCATCCCGGTCCAGCACCGACATGCTCTCCTCCGCCGGCTCAAGACACGTGCGGAGTCCTTCGCCCACTGGCAGCCACCGGCCGGGATCTGGTGGTGGCCTCGACTCTGCGAAGGGCAAGAAAGGTCTGGGCGTTAAGGAGATGGAACAGACCCTGTCCACCTTGCACAAGCAGAACTTTGACCTCAAGCTCGAGCTCTACCACCGGAGGGAGCGACAGACCGCCCTTGAAGAGCGGCTGGAGACGTTGGAGCGTGAGGCGAAGGAGCGGGATGAGCTGAACGACGCGCTGGTCAAGGAGCTGGAGAAGCGGGATAAGGCGGTTGAGGAGGCAATAGGGATGATCCTGACGCTGGAGAAGCGAGTCGAGCAGCTGCTGCTCGAGAGGAAAATGGTCCGCCAGGTTGAGGAGGCTGGAAACGCATACCCTCGCATTGAGTCGCCCGCCGTGACGCCAGGGCCGAAGCACTCGGAGTTTGACCCGTCACCGTTCAGCGAAACCAAGACACCCGTTCGCATGCCAAGCTTCGTCTCCGAGAGGAGCGAGAACACCGAGAACCTCCGGAGTGTTTATCTCAGCGCTCTCGCCGGCGAAAGCGCCCTCACGCTCCCGCGCCTGACCGAAGACACGCCCGACACCACGCGCATGGACCCCAGGCTCGCGAGCCCCGCCTTGAGTGAACTCAGCGAGAGCTCGTTCATCAGCATCTACGGCCGCGGTAGGACCGCCAACCTCTCATCGCCGCCTGGAAACAATCCTTGGCCCTGGGACGGGCCGTCCGCAACTCCATTGACGACTATCGAGTCTCCAACCCGCGTCAAAAGTGCGACGCCATCACGGCAGCAGCGGCCGAGCAGCTCCCGTGCCGCGAGTGGGCAGTACCACAACATTGGCGACGTGCTGGACTCGCGCCCATCACCCCTGCAGCGGATTGAGAGGCTTGCAACCCCGCGTGCGGCCGCGAGAGGGTCACCAGGGTCACCGAGGCCATCGACCGCGAGCAAGGACAAGGACCAATCTCCCTTGGCGCGTCCTGCCACTTCGCATGCTCAGCCCAAGACAAAGAAGGAGAAGCGAGAAGCTCTGGAGCGAGTCCTCACCCAGGGCCAGTTTAGCAGCCCGCAGGCCCTTCCCCCAACACCCGACACACTCTCCAGCGCCACGCTGCCCCACAATGAGACCCCAACCAAAGACCAGGGGCCCGACAACGAGCGCAGCTATCTGCGTTTGACAGAAACGAACACTTCCAAGGCGTCGGGCCAAGATGAGCAGAAGTTGCCGTCTCGGCCTGCCCAGCCCTTCTCAACCACGGCGTTTGAGAGCCGGAAGCACCTGGTTGCTGCCGAAGCATCGTCTAATTCCATCGCTAACCACCAGTCTCGCCCGCCTCCTGAGACAGGGAACGTGCGGGTTCGCGACGGTACCGACGCAAGGTACAAGTCTGCCAGCCGCCGAGACTCGACAACCTCGAGCGTGGATACCTGGCTCCGCGAAAGCATGAAGCCAGAGAGCATGGACGCGCTGGATCCGATGAGCTCCATTTCCCAGGCGCGTACGAGCCCCCAGAACGGCCGCGGCTCGCCCGACCTCTTTTCCTTCCCTACCTCCAACGCGGGCTGGGCCGCAAATGCCATGTTTGGCTCTCTCGGAGGAACAGGGTATCTCCGCGCTGGGGGAAAGAACGCCTCTTCCACGCCCATTGCAGACATGCTGGACGCCATCAGCGCATCCGTCCCTACACCGCCCATCGCTGCCGTCGCGGCCGCGGCCCCACCACCGCCGAACCGCAGATCCAGCCTCCTCGCCAGAACCGGGGCTCCTGCAGATGCAACGCCTGGAACGGAAAGCATTCCACAGTCACCACCCCACGCCAGCCCATCCGCCCCAGTCCAGGTGAAGAGCCCCCCGCGGGGTAACCGCGCGCGCAGCAACAGTACCGACGTGCGCCCCCCAACGCGCCAGCTCACCGACCTCGGCCTGAAACAAGACCGAGCGATGACCGTCCCGCCTAAACAAGTCCTTGCCCCGCCTCCTCCTCCTTCTAAGCAGCAAGATAACACACATACCGGTACACCCAACAAGCAGGACAACACCCCCGGCACTAAACAGAGGCACTACCCGCCCACAACGTCCCGCCCCCGCTCCCGTGGCCTCAACAACTTCTTCCGGCGCTCAACAGGGTCAGCGGGTGATGCTCCCCCCGCTCCACCAGCGAGTGCCCCACCGACGTCTGAGAATCTGTTCAAACCACCGCCCATGGGCATGCCCTCGTGGGTACGCCGCGGCTCACTCTCGCTGGGAGATGAAGACCGGGCGAGTGCCACGCCGCCGCCTATCTTGAGGAACAAAGCCGGTGGGGGTGGTATTAGAGTCGTTGGTGATGACGAGGATGGGGATGGGGGTGTGGTGTTGGAGCCGTCCCCTGCGACGCCTGGTGGTAACGGGGGAGTGCCGGTTGGTGTGGTGCCTGGGGGTGGTGGGCATCATCGTAAGCCTTCGTCGAGGAAGTCGTGGGGTGGGAGTAGTGGTGGTGGTCACAGTGGCGTGGAGGGTGGGGAGGGAGGAGGGGTATTGTTGGGAGGTGGTGGTTCTGTGGGAGGTGGAGGCGGAAAAAGGAAGTGGCTTGGCCTGGGGAGGGTGAGCAGCTTGAGGAACCGGGGCGGGGCGTAGAGTGCCTGGTGGATGTTTCTCGCGCGTTTGGTGCTTTCGGGGAGTGTGATTGGGATGCGAGGGATCTATGCGATGCTTTGGAGCTTGGTGTCGTTGGCGCGGTTTGTGTTGGCGCTGCGGCGGCCTTTATGAATGATGACATTGCGAGGAGTTTGGGGTTTACGGGATGGGCTTGTGATCAGATTGCAATCTTGGGTTTCTTGTCAAGCAAGGAGTTGAAAAGGACTTGGCCAAGGGAAGCCGTCCTTAGTAGAAATGAGACTCTCATCAAGCACCCCTTCCCATGACCACGGCGAAGTTCTTTTCTCCGACCTGAACTCTCATTAGTCTGAAGCTATAGAGATGCTCCCTTAACTCCGCCCCCAACGCCTCAGTGGGCAAGAACACGCTGCGACTTCCTCAACAAAGGGAAGGGGAACACTGAAGTCAACTTCAACACCTCATCCCGTTGCCCCGGGGATCCTTGGCGGCTGTCTTCAAGGGCTCAGCCCTGTAGGGCTGCTAGCGCAAGGACAACCCCGCTGGAAAATAAGGTTTCCGGGACTGGGCCGGATCGGCAGCTTTGCGTTTCAACATGGACACCTGCCCAGATGAAGGTCTCTTCAGCAGGTCGTCCAACCATGGTGATAGCTTTGGTTGCCGTATCCGCTGGCTGTAAATACGGACTCGCCACGGGAGGCTTCATGTCCCCATTTCCTCCTTTTCGCCCTTCCGTCTTCCGTGAAACGAGAGGATGCAGTCAAGGTTGGGCCTCGAAGAGTCAAGGGCGTCACGGCCAGGCTTGTATGTACAGCTCTGTTGCTCATGATTCTTCTATATACAGCATCTTCTTCTATCGTCGTCAGACATTTCTCTCCCTGCCATCATTTTTTCGCCCGTCGGAATGGATGTGCCTCGGTGTTGAAAACAAACTCATCCAGGCTGATGAGATCGGGCGGCGAGAAGATCAGATAGAAGTACTTGAGCGTTTCAGCTAGCCAGAAGCTCTGCAAGCCAGTCAGTAAGGACGTTCACCCAAAACGACAAGTACGGAATGCAACATACCTCCATCGAGTCCATCAGCTCCGGCTTCCCCGTAACAGTCACATCCGCAATAGCCGAATACGCCAACGGCGTCTCAGTCGCCTTCACAACCGCCTGAAACATGCGCCACGCCAATTCCCGCAAATCCTCCTTGCCCGTCATCCGATAGAGCAAAAACACGCTCTCAATAGCCTCAGGCCGCAGGATATACCGCGTGTCGCGGGCGCTCTTAAAGCCCCGCGGCATGTCCTTGTCACCGGCCTCATTCTTCCACCGCTCTTCATCCCACGGACAGGGTCCGTCAAGAGATGGACAGGGCACAACACCAAAAATCTCGGGCATCAACCCCGTGGGGAAGGCATTATAGGCCCATGCACAGCCGCGGGCTAGCCGCTCGCCAATCGCGACATGCTCCGGTATGTCGAACAGCTTGCCCCCGAGACCGAACATACCCCCCGCAAAGCACGACAGGTGCTGCCCCTCGGGGACGTGGTCGATCCTATCCGGGTGGACGAACGTCTCGCCGGGGAAAAGGGCGTCCTTGCCCTCCTTGTCGGAGTCAGGGACCATAGGCCGGAACAGCATATGCTTCTTTGCCGTGTCCATGGCGGCGCGGTACATTTTCTCGTAGGCGGGTAGTTGCCCGCCTAATAATGCTGACATTTTGGGCAGGTATTCGTAAAGCGAATCGGCCAGGGCGCCCATGGTGAAGCCCGTCTCCTTGTCGACGGCCTGGTCGCGGAAGTCGATCAGCTTGGGCCACATGCCGGGTAGCTTGGATTGGTTCTGGGTGCGCTCGAGAAAGTCGGTGATGCGCGCGACGGCGTCGTAGTACTTGGGGTCGCCGGTGAGGAGCGAGAGGCGGGTGAACTCGAGGGAGAGCGAGCAGGGGCTCGCGGACGGGTCGTTGATGCCTGCCGTCTGGCGGCCCTTTTTAGCGTCCTGGAAGTTGAGCCAGAAAGGCGGCATGCGGTTCGGTGTGTCGAAGGCCATATACAGCATGTCGGCCAGCTCGGTGGCTTTGTCGAGGAGGGCGGGTTCGCCGCTGAGATCGTAGGCGCTGATGAGGCCGGCGAGGTGGCGGATGGTGGTTTCGAAGACGTTGGCGGCTGTGTCTTTTGTTTTTGCCCAGTCCAGCTGGGCGGCGGCGGCGGCGGCGTCGTAGAACTCGTCGGTCAGACCCATTATCCAGAGGGTATCGAGGGCGTCGACCAATGTTGCAGCCCAGCCGCCGAAGGTCGTCTTGCCGCCGCCGGAGACGGGCGCCAACTCGTCGCGCAGCCAGGCGTGTCTCTTGTAGCTCTGCCAGCTCTTGGCGAACGCGGTGCAGACGGCGTCCTGGCGGCGCTTGGTGGTGGCATCGTGCACGTAGCCGGGGAAGGCATGTTGAACCGGTCGGAGGAGGTTGGGATGGTCGGCGGGCAGGGCTCGAATCGAAGCGACGGGGTATCGCTGGGTTACCGTCTTCCAATCGAAGGTGCTCGGCTCGAAACGGACCTCGCGGCGGCGTGTCTCGGGACGGTTGCTCTTGGGCGGCCTTGGTTGCGCATGTTCGATGTGGTCGATGTGCACGTGTGGTGGCGGTCGCGTGGGTTGCAGCACGAACAGGACCGTCAGGACGAGGGCGGCGACGAGGATGAGTCGGACAAGGCGGCAATCAAGGCGCCGCAGCCTCGACGGCGCAAAGTAAAAGGGCCAGCCCCTCGGATATGCCATGTCTTCCGGGCGGAGAGGAAGACGGCGTCGGCATATCACACGTCGTCGCGGTTGCGCTGGTGAGGATGCACCATTGCGGCCACTTTTCGTGGGTGCATTGGATGAGACTTGGTCGCAGAGTGCCCGCTTACCGGATGGACCCCTGAAAGGCTGGGCGGCGCCCCACATCCGGGGTTTTAAGCTACCTTAAATTTTAAGCACCATTCCCTGAATTTTGACCCTCTTCCATCAAAACCCCACCACCTGCATCAACAAAGTCTTCAACTAGCCTTTTTACGCCCGACATGTTCAACCGCCCTCGCTTGAACGCGCTGGAGACATGGATTTTGCTTTCTTGGTTTTGGATAGGAGCTGATGGCCGCAACCTTGTCAATATGGATGGAGTAGGACGAATTCACAGCGACCTCGGATGGTCGACCTCAGCTTGCTTCCCGACTTGATCCAGCGAGTTTCATCCACAGCACTGTCCTCCCCTCTTGAAGACCGAACAGAATTTCAACGTCGACGCCTCGAAATCCAGTCCCGCCTTTCTCGCCCAGAATCGCGAGGACTCGGCCTGCCGTCCAAACCCGGTTCCTGGCCTTGCAAACCGCAAAGCCGAAGAAGCTGCGAGTCGCGCTTCGAGATGCGTGCCCTCGGACTCCCAGCCTTATTAAAGCGGCACTGAATTTACGATCAACGGCCCAATGACACCATGCGCCTCGTCTCCCGAGGACAAAGTGTAACCGTCAGCAGGCTCCTTGATGCAACCGAAGCAGGGATTCCGATCCCGCGCGCGCCCGCGCCAACCGGAGGACGTTCGCGCCGGGAACCTCAGGGGCGTCTGTTTTGCCGTCGTTTCGCGCTGCGCCTCTGTTGTATTCTCAAGATGAGCTCACGTCTCTGTGAAGCCTGCAACCTTGTTCTCATCCTTTTCTGCCGTCACTCCTGACTGCTCTAATGCTGCTCCACACATGTCGACGGTGATGTCGAGCCTTCTCGTCGCCCTCTGGGTCGGCCGTGCCCTCGGGGCGGCCTGCAGCACGGCCTCGCCCATCGCCCTCCCAATTACCGACAAAGTCGTTGACCCAACGATCCCCGACTCGCTGATGAGAGGCATTCCGGCCAAGATAGGCACCCCGCCTCAGGACATCGTGGTGCTGCCATGGCCGTAAGTCGCGACGAGTCACCAGATAAACCCCGCTAACACTCTCAGGGACATCAACAACACGTACATCTACGACGACCAAGGCTACTGCGACTCCTCCATCATCTGGAACGACGAGATCTGCGAGATCCGGCGCGGCCACCTCTTCCAGGACGACAAGTCGACCAGCTTCTCCAAAGCCACCGACCTCATCGCAGCCGGCGGCGCCACCCAGGAGCTGGGAGACGTCCGCGGCGCCGAGCTGGGCGTGTCCAAGCTGCTGTCGACCAGCGTCGGCGGCACCGAGCAGTTCACCATCGCCCCCGCCAACGTCACCACCATGCCCATCGGCATCCCGCGCATGCGCTGGGACCACGGCTACACCATCCTGCACGCCCTCGGGTTGGGCTCCAACTCGACGTTCCTCAACTCGCTCATCCAAACACACCAGATCCCGTCGCGCGTGTGGTCCATCTTCTGGGGCCGCATGTGGACCGGTAGCAAGTCGACCGACATGGACGGCTCGCTCGTGCTGGGCGGCTACGACAAGGAGAAGGTCATTGGGAGCAATGTCACCCAAGCGCTCGACTACAGCGAGGCGACGGGGTGCTGGACGGGGATGAAGGTGACGGTGTCGGACTTGTTGGTCAACTTCCGCAACGGCTCCGACTTCAGCGTCATGCCGCGCAACTCGGCCGTGCAGTGCTGCATCGTGCCGCAGCGGCAGCTGGTGTGGGAGGGCCCGGTGAATGTCGTGGAGGCGTTTGTGGGGGCCACGCAGATGAGCATTACAGGGCAGTCGTTTGGGCTGCATTGGAACGCGCTGCGGCTGAATACGTCGTTTGACATGTAAGCCTCACCCTTCCCATCATCCTTCCATGTTGCTAACTCGGGCCGTTCAGCTTCGACGGCGACGCAACTTTTGTCCTCTCCAACGGCCTCTCGATCCGCGTCCCCAACAGCCAACTCATCACCCCGGCCGTCGACGTCGACCGCAACGGCTCCCGCACCGTCGACCGCTCCCAGCGCGAGCTGCTCTTGAGCGGCGTCACCGACAACCCCACCACCCTCGGCCGCTACTTCTTTACCGCTGCCTACCTCATGGTCGATCACGATGCGCACACTTTCACCATGTGGCAGGCCAATCCGACGATCAAGACGAGTCTCGTGCCGGTCATCAGCAAGAAAACGGATGATGGGAATTGTGGAAGCGGGAGCAGCAGCAGTGGTAGCCAAGGGGGGAATAGCACCGGAGAGGGCACAGGCACAACCACGTCATCGTCGTCCTCATCGGTCAGCGCAGGCGCCATAGCCGGTGCCGTCGTCGGGGCGGTAGCTGGTGTGGCCGCGATAGCGGCGGCGGTGGTGTTCTTCCTGCGGCGGAAGAGGAAGCAGCAGAATGGGCGGTACATGCTCTCATCGTTACCGGCGTCGCCAGAGGGCGAAGGGGGTTATCAAGCGACTGGAGGGTTTGTGCCTGGGGGGCAGCCACCGGAGTACTACAAGGTCGATACGCCGGGGATACAGGAGGCGCCTGGGAGAGAGCACGGGCCGAGGGAATTGCATGCGGAGTCCGCACCGGAGCCGCCGGGCTATCATGGCGGCGGGGCCGGGATGATGACGGGGCCGAATGTCGCGTATGAGATGGATGGCGGTGGCATGCCACAGGACAGGAGTCAGGGGTTCTCCCAGCCCGGTCAGCCGTGGCCGGGAGGGTATGGCGGATATCGCTAAAGATGTTTTCCTCTCCCCACTCTATCAGATACCCCTTGATACAATTCAAGTTATCTTCCGACTCTCACGACCCCAAATCACCGTCTCCCATCCAGTGCGATCCCCCAGCACACCTCCAGCCGCCCTCCTGCCGGATCCTGCCCGCCAACGTCAGTCAACCAAGTTACACGACTTCTACCATAGCAAAAGCCAAACGACACAAGATGAGCAAGAAAGCGACATACCATTCATACCCCACAGGACAAGCACCCATCTGTTTGAGCTTCATCCTCGCCTCCTCTTCCTTCCGACGCCGCGCCTCTTCCTCAAGCAACCGCTTCAGAATTGTCTCCCTGGCCTCGTCTTTGGCGTTCCTCGCGGCTTGCTGGAGGCGCCGGTACTCTTCCCCGCGCTCGTCTTGGGCTTGCTTGTCGCGCTGGAGCTGGGCCCAGACTTCGTCGGGGACGCCTGCATCTCGCTTAGGGTGAAGGCGGATGTTGCTGGGTTGTGGTGGTTTGTTGCGGAGGACTGTTTTGAAGGCCTTTGGGAAGCTGGTGTTGTCATCCTCGGGCGGTGCGGCGTCCGTCTTGTCCTGTTTGAACTGGGCTTGAGACGTGGAGATGGAGGTGGATGTTGAGATCTGTGGAGAGGCCGGTGGGAGGTTGGACGCACCCATCTGGTGTTGGAGGAGCTCGTTAAGGACTGGGACTTGTGGTTTGTTGGCAGTGGCTCGTGAGGCGCGTTCCTTGAACATCGCTTCGAGCTCAGCTGTGACGATATCCTCGGTGAGGGCGAGACGACCTCTGGCCAGGCCGTCCTTGTCGAGGAGGACCTTGCTGAAGACACCCCTGGACAGGGTTTGCACATCTCGCGCACTGGCCCAGTTGTCTTGCTCCGCGAGCTGAGTGAACGTCCGGACCAAGGCCGCCTTGAACTCCGCGGAGTGACTTTCGAGACAAGACAGGTCAAACTCCATTTTACTCTTCACCCTCAACGACTCCTTCTGCTTCTTCAGCAGCTGCACCATCAACGCGACGCACTCATCCGCCGTCAACGCCCGAAAGTCAACCACCTCCGGGAACCGCGACGTCAAGCCCGCGTTGACCGACATCAGGCGGTTGATGTCGGCCTCGTACCCGGCCAGGATAATCACCAGCTTTTTGAAGTAGCGGTCCTTGGTGACCGAGTCGACGATCTCATCCATGGCTTCCTTGGCGAAGTGCCCTTCAGCCAGGCGGTACGCCTCGTCGACGAACAGAACCCTTCCCAGGGCCTTGTCGAGCTGCTGCTGCACTTTAGGGCCCGTCTGGCCCACGTACTGCCCGATGAGGGCTGTCGCTGAACACTCGACCACTTCGGCAGAGGCGAGGAAGCCCATGTCGTAAAAGACCTTGCCCATCTTCTTGGCTGTGGTTGTCTTGCCTGTGCCGGGTGGGCCGCGGAAGAGGAAGTTGAAGGGGATGTTGTCCTTGGGATCCATGTTGAGCGCCTTCATGGTCCGGACGGTGTCTTGGTAGCCTTCGAGGAGGGACACGATTTGTTCTGACCCGACCGTGCCCTCGAAGAGCTTGCGGACATTGGTCTCGGCCCGCTCGGCGCGGTCAAAGTCCTCGTCGAAGTCGAGGGCTTCCAGCAAGGTGGCGGACTTGGCTTGGCCTTTGGAGAAGCGTGTCTGGTGGCGGGCCTTGGTGGCATCGAGGATTATGTCGATCTCTCCTGCATTACCAAAGTGCGGCCTGCATCTTGCTCGCTTCAGCATCTCCATTGCCACGTTGGCGGCCTGGTCGGTGACCTGGTACCCCTGCTGCTTGACCTTCATGTCGAAGATTGTGCGCAGCTCCTCGTCGGTGAAGTCATCGAACTGGAATCCAGAGGCAATGGGGAACCGCCTGCTAAGGCCGGGGTTGACGTTCTGGAACATCTCCTCCATCTGGTCCTTGTACCCCAGGAGGAGCACGCAGCGGTCATCGCCCGGCACACTTTGGACCTCAGCCACGAGGGTATCGATGACCGCCGTTTTGTAGGGGTCAGACGTTGCGCCGCCCTTTGAGCCGCCCCCGCCATAAAGGCCGTAGGTTTCGTCGATGACGAGGACTTTGCCGACCGTGGCGGCCAAGATGCCTTTGGTCTGCTGCTCCGACTGTCCGAGGACCGAGCCGACAAAGTCAGATGGATTCTTGACAACGACTGCTGCTTGTTAGCATCATCTCAATAAAGGTTCTTAGGTTCCTCGGAAAACTCACCTTCCCCCTTGGACAGCAGCCCAAGAGCCACGAGAATCTCCCCATAGAGCTTCGCCACAGTCGTCTTTCCTGTCCCGGGATTCCCAAGGAACACCTTGTTGAGGGAGTACTGAATCGGCGGCTGCTCGTCCAGCTCCCGGAGATAGTTCTGCTGGATGCTGTCGACAAGCGACTGGACCGCCTGCTTGACGGCCTTGAGCCCGCACAGCCTCTGAAGCTTTTTCCACGCCTCGCACTTGGACAGTGCTTCACCCGGTTCGGGGCCGATGAGATCCTCCTTGGTGAAGAAGAGATCATTGGGGTTCAGTCCGCTCTTGCGCTCCCGCCGCAGCCGGTCTGCCTGCCTGCGAGAGATCCTGTCCAGGGCGTTCTCTACCGCCCTTGCGTTGCCGAAGCCCTCCTTTCCACGCCCGCGGCCAACGCGCCGCGAGACGATGCGGCAGTACAACCCCGTCAGACCGTCCTCGCACTCCATGGAGTTGTTGTACTTCTTGTTGATCTTGAGCTCGAGGATCTTGAGGAGTTCGTCGTCGGTGTAGTCGGCAAAGGCCATCTCGACGGGGAAGCGGCTGGGCAGACCGGGATTGTGGGCAAAGAAGCTCTCCATCTGCTTGTTATACCCGGCGAGGACGAACACGACTTTGCCCCTGAGATTCTCCGCCTCGGCCAGGAGGTAGTCGAGGACGGCTCCGCCGCCGGGGTTGTTGCCCGAGGTCAGTTGGTAGGCCTCGTCGATGAACAAGACGCCTCCGCCTTCGTTGAGAATGTCGTCAATCAGGCTCTTGCATCCTGCCACGGCGAGGTTGGCGAGTCCTGCGCCGGTGGTTTCCTTGAAGCATGCGCCGGGAATTACGCAGAGCTCGGTGAGGAACTGCGCGTAGAGACGGGCCACGGTGGTTTTCCCTATGATCATCGTCAATATCACTCCACCGGAAAGGAAAAGAAAAGAAATAGAGGAAGAAGAAGAGGAAGAAAAAGAAAAAGAGGAGGAAAAGGAAAAAGAAGAGGAAGAGGAAAAAGAAGGGGAGGAAGAGGAAAAAGAAAAGAAGAAGAAGGAGAGGAAGAGGAAGTAAAAAGGAAGTGGACGATGACTAAGAACACATACCCGTTCCCGGATTTCCCAGCATGGAGCAGCTGAACCGCTCTGTGGCCATCGAGATCCCCTGCCGCAGCGCAGTGTCGACCTTGGACTTGACGGCCAGAAACTCCTCCTTGACCTTCTCCAGCCCAATCATCTCCATCAGGTCATCCAGGGGTTTGCTCTGCGCGCCCTCGTACTGCTTCAAGAACTCCCATTCTGCCTGGGCACCGCTGGACCAGTCGCCCTCCTTGTTCGTCGACGACGACTCCTTCGAGTTGTTTACCCGCGCCGAGGCCTTGGCCTCAGCAGCCCTGGCAGCCGCCTCCGCCTTGAGCTTATTCTGCTGCCTCAATCTCTGCTCGGCATCCTTCAACGCGACCAGCTCAGAGTGATGCTGCTCCAGCGTCTGCTTGCGCAGCTCCTCCTCCGCTTCGTACTTGTTGATCCTGCGCTGGTGTTCCAACTCATCCTGAATCTCCTGCAGCTTGCGCCTGTACTCCTCCTCGCGGCGGCAACGGTCTTCCTCGAGCTGCAGATCGCGCTTGATCCGGCGCTCGGTCTCCTTGTCCTCCTGGATGCATTTTGCGCAGCCATCGTTCTGCTTACCGCACCGGACTCGGGTCTTGTGCTGTCTCTCGCAGACTTTGTCGACGAGCTGGTTGCACTCGGCGCGGCTGTGGTCTGTTATCCGGTGGCAGCGGGATCTGCACTTGTGGACGCCGCATTTCAGGGGCGCGTTGCATGGCTCCGTGCACCCCCCGTCAGGGCACGACTTGTCGAAGTCCACGGGTTCCTTGAGCAGTGCTGTTCGTTCAGGGTGCTTGCCGCAGACGACGGGGAGGCCATCGTACAGATGGCCTCGGGCCTTCAGGAGGTCGAAGAAGGGGTGCCAGGTGGACTTGCCCTTCTTGCTCTTCATGAAGGTGTCCATGTTGCCGATGAGTATGATGCAGTTGCGGGCGCGCGTGATGAGGACGTTGAGACGCTCGGGGGCCGACATGAAGCCGATGTCGCCTGACTCGTTGCTGCGGGTGAGCGAGGCGACCACGATGTCGCTCTCCTCGCCCTGGTAGTTGTCTGCGGCGGTCAGTAAGTTACCTCATCTCTGCTGCAACCCCTGAATGAGGGCACTGAGGGAACTCACCAATGGTAGAGATCCGCACAGCCGTCTTGTTCAGCTTCGCAGCAGCCTCGCTCAGCAAGCCAGCGCGGATGAGCTCGTTCTTGTCCATCTCGCTCAGGGCAGGGTCGTGCTGGTTCTTTTGGAAGAGATCGCGCAGAGTCCGGAGCTGGCCCAGATAGGGGGTCAGGACGACGATGCGGTCGGAGGCATAGCCCTGCTGGCCGAGATACTTTACGCAGCGCAGCACCATCTCGGCCTCGAACTTGTTTCTCTTGCTCTCCTTCATCCCGGGGTCGCGGCGGTCCTGGATCTGCTTGTCTGAGTCCTCCTGCTTGCTGTGGTTGAGGAAGATGACTCGGTCTTGGAGACCGAGGATCTCGTCTCTGCCGCTGGTTTTGGGGCCGTCGAGGAGATTAGGGTACGTGAGCTCCCGCGCAAAGACTGATATCTCGGGCACCATGCGGTGTTGCTTGTGCAGGGTGGCGTGGCGCGCTCCCTGCATGATCAAGCGTTCAAAGAGAGACCGGTTGAGGTCGAAGCCCTCCCCCTTTTCGACCGACAGGGCGTAGTTGTTGATCTTGGGGCGCAGCTGCTTGTGGTCGCCGATCAGGATAAGCTGTTTGACCGTGCTTGCCAGCGCCGTCAGGACGTGGCTTTCGAGAATCTCTCCGGCCTCCTCGATCAAGATGACGTCTGGCTTGGCTGCGCGGATAAGACGGTCGTATTTTGCCGCTCCCGTCGTCGTGCACCCAATGATCTTCTTCTGGAGCATGACGCTGGCGTCCTTGTCGCTGAACTGGATGTCGATCTTCTCCTGGGCCTGGTTATATTGCCGACTGAGGTCCTCGATGGTCTGGAGGTTTTCATCCACCAGAGATCCAATCCACTTCCGGTGATGCTCCTCTCGGACAGAGCGCGGCATGTCCCACACGGCCTTTGCACTGGCAGGGAGCTCTTTTGCGAACTGTCTCGGCCCGTCCCCCTTGATCCACTGCTGGTAGAGGTAGTCAGGGCGGATCTTCTTTCCTTTCTTCCCAGCCCTGTCCCAGCCTGGGTTACTGCTGCTTGGGGGCAGACGGAGCGCCTCGAGGAACGCGTGCCCACCGTCGAGGAACTCCAGGTAATCCTCGATGTCACTCCATTTGGGGGAGAAATCGGCAAAGTTCTTGAGGGCCTCCTGGAGTTTGGACCCCATCCGCGCTGCTTCGGCTTTCAGGCCGTTGATGATCTCCCAAGCATTGCGGGACCGACGGAGCTGGCTGTTCTGTTCCGAGAGCAGCAGGGGGGCCGTTTGCGCAGTGCATTTTCCCTTGGACCCAATGCGGACCATGACCTCGTGGGGGATGCCGGCTTTCAGGAGGTCCTCCAGGAACTGGTCCAGTGCGTGATTCGTGTAGCTCAGCACGAGGATCCGGAGACCGGCCTCGAAGAGACAGCGGGCAATTTGAGCTCCGATGAAGGATTTGCCGGTTCCTTGAAAGTATTGATTGTCAGCTTGCTTGGATTGAACAACATGAAATACGATAAGAAGCCGGGGTCATCTTCTTACCTGGAGGCCCCTGAATGAGGCTCACGGGCCTCGTCAGAGCAAGGAGCAGAGCCCCAAGCTGTGAGTCGTCGATCTCAATCTTCCCAGTTGGTGTCACAAGCCGAACAACACCATTTGGGCCCAAGCTTTTTGCAGCGCTCTCCAGCTTAGCAACCAGTGGAGCCAACTTCGGCGGAACTTCGAACTTGGCGTGTTCAATAGCCGACGGATTGACGAGGAGGTCAAGCAAGGGGAGGTCTGTGATGCGTTGCAAGCCCCGGAGAACCGGCTCGTAGGCAAACACGGGCGTGTCGACCAGGATGAACTGCACGGCATCTCGGCTTGGGAGGCTGAAAGCAAGAAGAGCTCGTCGGAGCCCCTCGTCGTCGGCAAACTGGAGCGAGACAATAGGAGGCGACTGGACCAGCTTGTCAACGTCTCGATCGACAAACGCAAACCCAAGCAGTTCGTTCCCACGGCACAGGACTCCGAAGGCCTGGTGCCTGAGAAAGCTCGGTTGGTCCTGGAACCACTTCTTCCTCGCAGGGACACTGAGTTTATCGAGGAAGTCGAGCCCTGTGCGGCACTGGAGCAGCAGGGTAGCCCGCTTGTAGCGGCCCGCCGTCTCATTCCCGGTATCGATGCCCACGGGCGAAAGACGGCTCAGACTCAGGGCTGTCCTCCGCCCTTTCTTCTTTCCCGTGGCCACCTGGATGTCCTCGCGGAGCTCGCCGAGCATGTCCTCCCTGAGCAGCCGGAATTGGTTGTCGATATGAGCGCGGGGGCGCTGCTCCAGCTCAGCGTCCTCGATCTCTTTGGCCGTCAGGTAGTACGGCAGCTGCGTGGACAGGAACTCATCCGTGGTCGGGTAGATGCGGATCCGCCGAAAGTCAGCAAAGTCGTTGTCGTGTCGTCCTCCAGGCCCGCCAGGTTCGTCAGCCTGATCAGGGGAGGACCGGATCTTGACGACTTTCTGGATCTTGTACCCCAGCTCGCGGGTTGCGTGGTCCTGGGACTTGAGAAACTGCTGACAGTCTGAGATGCACTTGACCAGATTAGCCACATCCAACTCCGCCTCTGGGCGGAGTGACAGGAGCTCGAGGACCAGCCAAGCAAACGGGTACAGGCTGTCGTCAGAGATCTGATGCGAGGTGAACAAGCTGATCAGGGCGTTCAGGACGGTTGGCGGATTGGCGATGATCAAAAGCACCTGCTCGAGAAGCTGCCCGTCGACAAGGGCCTTGACTCCTGGGTCGGCAAGATACCGCAAGAAGGGTAGCGTGTTGGACATGATGAACTGTGTGGATAGGTCCGCCCTGATGGCGTCCCTCACGGCATCCATGCCCGAGGAACTGGAAACGAGGAGCTCGACGCACTGGCTCGGCGATGGCTGGCCCCGGACGGCCTCTAGGAAATGTTGTGCGTCCTGGGTGCTGCGGGCCGAACGCTTCCCGGAGATCATGTCTCGAAACAGGCCCTGAAGGCGGGCAGCCCGACGCGGATCCTGAGACGAAGACATGGCTGGGTCGGGTCCTGGGAAAGGAAGGTTCAATGTAGTCGGAGAGGAGGATGACGGGTTGGTGATCAGTGTGGTCAGTCTTGATGTTGAGAAGAAGGCAACATTATGGGCATTTCGTTTGCTATAAAGATCATGGATCTCGTTTGGCTTTGTACAACCGCAAAAGACAACCCAGAGAGCCTCGTCGGCCAAAGTTCTGGCTCATTGCAAACGCAGCCCCTCCCTCGACGAATCATGGTGTTGCGGGCCTCAGCACATCATGCGTGACGGATGCCTAAAGCATCTGCTTTTCGGTGACAGTAGGGACAAATGAGCGTCATTGAGTGATGCAGGCGGCCGTGGCCACCTTTGGGGCTGCGCCAACCCCTGATGGAGGTTGAACAAGGAACACGGCCCGGGCCGAGTTGAGAGCACAGTTGACAAGTCACCAGCACTGTCTCAATATGTCAAAACTCCTGACTCAAGGCCTGCCATAAGGCAACTGAGCAAAGCCACAATGTCTGCTTATAACAGTACCTGACCTTGCACTAGTTATTGAAGACGCTGGGTGACAAGGGTTAGGGCCGAGACTTTCCTAGCCCCTGAAAAGGGGGCGCAGGAGGGCTCTCTGTCCAGCGGTTAATGCCAACCAACAAAGAATGCCTGGCCACCGTGTCGGGCCAACATCAGGCCTGGGGCAGTGAATGCTGCACTCAAACTCTAAGCAAAGAGAAAGAATGACACCAAGACAGAAGTAGATACCTACTTACCAGGCACCTATCCAGAATAGAGCAAAGGGGTGTTGGCAGCTGGAGTGAACTGACCAGGAGGATTGAAGCACACGTCACGTCCACAGCAGGTGATTGAGCTGCCGATGGTCTGGGGGGAGTCTGCCCGTCATTGTCACTGGTCCCAACCTTGCACGAGGCTCCATTAAATTACCAGGTACCTAGTTGCATCAGTACCTGACGATGCACCTACCCCTAGACATCGACAACCACGCGCCTTTAGAACTGAGCCTTGGCCTTCGCAGCGGCCACAAACTCCTCAAGATCCTGCACAAACCCGGCCGTATCGTCCTCAGCAGGAAAATGTCCGCCCTGTCCCAGCGAGGTCAGTCCACGAAATCCGATCCAACTTGGCGGAGACAAAGAAAAACGTAACGAGACTTACACTCTCATGCGCGCGGTAAAACACAAGGTTCTCCGGGAACCAATGCTCCATCCACGACTTGGCCACAGTCAGCACCTCGCCCGGGTACCACGAATAGCCTAGCGGCTTGGTGGTGATGGCGAGAGGCGACGGCAGCTTCCGACCGTCGTCTCGCAGGAGGGCGGCCCATCCGGCCCGGTACGGCCAGAGGCTGCGGCCGTAGGACTGGGTGAGCCAGTACCACGAGACTTGCTGCAGGATGGCATCGATCGAGTGCGTGCTGCCTTCGGCGTACATGGAGCCGATCCTTTGTCATGGAACATCATCAGTATCTGTGCCAATGCTGTGGGTTTGAGGAAGAGAGATGACTTTACCACCCCAGCATCGCCACCGGGTTGGACTCCAGGATCAGCGAGATGGCACCAGGCTTGGTCCCCTGCTCGAGCATGTAGCCGGTGTTCCCGTAGAGGAAGAAGTTGGCGAGGGCCAGACCGCCCTCCTCTGCTTGAGTGGTTGGGAGGTTGGCAACGCTGGCTCTCTCGGAGGGGGTGAGGAGGAAGTTGTTGACTTCAACGTTGTAAGTTAGTCCCTCGCTTAACTCTAGGTTTTCTCGGATATAGAAGTGTGTTGGAGAATGACTCGGAACTTACAGTGGACGGCCTTGCACTCGTCATGCACAGCGAGGGCTGCCGCCATGCCTGAACCAACATCTCCGCCCTGGGCAACGTAAGCGTTAAACCCCAGCGCCTTCATCAGCTCATTCAGCGCCTCGGCAGCTCTAGCAAAATCCAGCTCCTTCTCGGTGAGCTTGCTGCGAGTCGACGGCCCATAGTCCGGAAGAGACGGCACAATGATGTGGTACGGCAGCGTCTCAGGCGTGTATTTGCTGGCAAGGAGTTCCAGGACCGGGATGGAGGCGAACCACGAGCTGGGCCAACCATGGCAAAATATGATGGGGAGAGCGTCCTCCTTGCGGGAGAAGAGCGCCGCGAAATGGAGATGGAAGACCTCGCCGTCCGAAGGCGCCGTCACGTCCAGAGTAAACTGGGGGAACAAGTTCCAGTGCTTCTCGTGGGCGCGCCAGTCGAACTTGTTCACCCATTCGTCGATGGCGGCGGCCAGCCAGTCTCGCGTCGCTCCAAAGGCGTACTCGGGGCCGTTGGCGGCCAGGCTGTGCGTGTTGTAGAATGAGGGGGGTCCGACCACGCTGGATCGCACCAGTCTCAACATGTGCTCGAGATCTTGGTCGGGAACATGTTGAGAGTAAGGGGTTGGCGTGCCCCGGGCCGTGGGGGGCACGGTTCCAAACTTCATGGCGTCCACCATGTTGCGATGATGCTTTTTCTTTTCGGTTGCTGAGAGTGGTGTTGGGCGAGAAAGGGGCTAGAGGTTGCGTTTGAATCTCGACTTTAAGGAGTGATTGAGGAATCCGTTGGTAGACACAAAGTGGTGATTTGGCAAGACCGGAGGTGGCAGTCCTAAAAACCACTGGTGCTGGTGGAGGGGACTCGTCAGGTGGGAGCGGGGGATGCGATGCTGCCAATCATGGAGGGAAGATGCCTGACCAAGTCGGAAGTCCCGAGGCAGATCTGTAGGTAGATCCATTGGTGAGTGGAGAGATGCCGCCGGCCTCGCTTTCGGCAGCGGCGGCACTGCTTGCAGAAAATGGAGTCAGAGGCTCGGAGGTGCCAAGAACGGGAAAGGGGCCGCTTCTTAGGTATGGAGCCCCTGAGCAACCAGGAGCAGAGCCTCGCAGAACTTGACACACGCGGTGGCCGTGTTGTGGGCGGCTAGGAATCATGGGGAAGACAAATCCAGGGCATCATGGATGTGATTGTGACAAGTCCAGTCTTCAGCAGTCAAATGTGCAATTACTGGATGTGGCGCATTCAGGGTTGGTGCTATGTTGGCGTCTAATGTTGGGCACAAATCAGATGGATCTTGGGTGCGTGGGTACCCTGGTCTCATTCGAGTTGAGCCGACCCGTGATTTGCTTCTGGAAGCTCGAAAAAGGAAGGCTGTTTTAGGAAGGACAGGGAAGTCAAGATTCCACCAGGCACCAACAGGGGCCAGCGTCCTCTGCAGGCACCCAGCACTTTTGTTTCCCCATCTCATCTTATCTCAGGACTCAATGATATTGAACACGGTGCAAGCTCTTACCCAATGTTTCTTGAAGTGTAAAGGGGGTGTACTTAAAGAGCCTGAGCCGAGTCACGACTAACGTTCAACCACAATGAAAAGGTTTAAGGTAGGTACCTTACCTGAGGCTTCACTTTGCTCTTCGTCTCCCCACCACTGTCCCAGCAGCGCGGACCAACGGCCACTGCGGGAAGGCAGTTTTTCAAATAGAAGACCCCAATTTCTTGGAACTGAAGTTGCGGACTCATCACAGCCACAAGGCAAACTGCATCATGCATACCGCTGCTGTGTAACTGAGGGCGCCTTCATGTTGGTCTGAATCGTTGGCCAACACTGCATTTCAAGGCAAACACTCCAAAGCGGCGCTGTAGGCCTCAGACCTGTTCGCTTATTTGAAGTGTTTGGTTCCCTTCACAGCTGGAAACCTGGAAGGTAACAGACGGACCCGCCAACTCCCTCTTTTCTTCTCCATTAGATTCCACTGGTGATTAACACTCTCTTCCCTACACTATGGCACCTACCTGCTCAAAGTACTCCCAGCCCTGGCGCGCAAGGCACACCAAGGAGAGTCCGGTGGTACCTTCTCCACCCCCTCCTCTGGGCCAGCTGATGCAGACTCTGAGAGTGGAAGACCTTGACGAGGAGGCCAAAAGTTTGGAAGTTGTTGCTCAGATCCACAACACTCGCACCGTCAACTCCTTCAACTGGGTGGACAAGAAAAGCTCTGGGCCAACGATACTGATTCCTGGTACACCTACTTGCTGTCTTTGTTCATGGATGATGGAAGGCTAATCGCTCGCTCCAGGCAAACCACCCCTCTGGACACCTCAGACCAACCCCTCCCGCCTCAAGGAAGACAGCGGGTCCTACTTCCGCGACAAGAACGCAGCCCGCTACCCCCAACATCCCATCGAGCCCGCCGTGGTCGCCGCTCTCGCCGGAGATTCGACTGTCCCCTCCGAGGTCGACATCTTCGCGTGCGGCAGCACCCTCGGCAATCTCCTGCGCTTCGTCCGCGGCGAGGACAAGGCCTTCCGCATGCTGGCGTACAAGCTGCGCAACACTGTCTTCCTCGTCCGCCGCGAGAATTCACCGACCGAGTTGATCCCTGACGTCCGCGGGTACGGCCACACCTTTCCCGGGGCCAACACCACGTGGGAGCCTGACGCCAAGGGGTCTGCGTCGCACCAGCGGCTGGTGCGGTATGACTTTGGCGAACTGGACTTGGTTGTCCGGTTTGAGGCTGATGGGTACATCAAGCCGACAGGACAATCTGCCCCTTCTTTATCCACATCCTCTCTCTCAACCCTCGCCGAACTGACTTCTTCCCTCTCGGACACTACCATCACCCCGGATCTCCTCGCTCAGATCAACAGCACCAGCGCCAGCATTGCCACCACCACCACCCCCACCACCACCACCAATAACACCCCCTCCCTCACAATCCAAAAAGCAGGAACCCTCACCCCCTCAACCACCCTCTTCGACCTCAAAACCCGCAGCATCCGCACCCGCTTCCGTAAAGACCATCTCGCCGAGGAACTCCCCCGTCTCTGGATCTCTCAGATCCCCAATTTTATTCTGGCGTTTCATACGTCAGGGTTGTTCAATACAGAGGATGTTGAGATCAAGGATGTCCGAGATGATGTAACTGCGTGGGAGGAAGAGTATAGGAATGAGCTGGGGAGGTTGGCGGCGTTGTTGCATTGGCTAAGGAGGGAGGTTGTTACCCGTATGGTGGGTAAGGAGGAAGGTGATGGGGAGGTGATTGAGATTTGTCATTGTGTTGAAGGGGGTGATGTAAAGGGAGTGTTGAAGGTGAGGAGGGCTGGTGGGGAGGTAGCTGGGAGTGTGGTAGGTAAGGAGGTGAGGGAGCGGTGGATGGATGCTGGGAGGCGGGAGAAAGGGGGTGAGGAGCCTGAGGGAAATGGAGAAGTGGGTGGTGGGCGTGTTGATGGTGAGAAAGAGAGCATAGAGAAGGAGAGGCTTGAAGGTAAAGGTGATGAAGAATATGCGGGCGAGGGCAGTGGTGGTGTGGAGTGGGAGGAGGGTGACGAGGACTTTACAGCTTGTGGGCAAGACTGTGGCTACTGTGGGAGGTGTACATATTGAGGGTCACGGTTAGTGGGCTTTGTGTTTGAATGAGTGAAGAGGACCGGACACATACATGGTAAGGAGATTGTCAGTGAAGACTGAAGGTTTCATGTTGTAACTTTGTGTTCGTTTCTCTGGGTGTTTTGCCCTACCTGGTAATTAATTAGCACGCAAATCCCATGATGTGTATCTATGAGACACTCCCGTGTTGTTTTTGAACTTTAACTTTATTATCTCCCCCACGAGTGGTAATAATTTGGACCGAAGGGGAGAGGCAACTTTCGCGCCAACAACGGGTTGCTGGGACCCCGTGTCGTCTCGTCGTCTGCCTTTATCCAGTTCAAATACACCCCGCCAACGCCGCAGATCCTCCGCCTCGACAGCAATATGTCCTCACAGCTAGGGGTAACATAGTTGTGCCATTTGGGGTCGTGAACACCGCGGCAGCTGCCCAGCTGTACCCATCTCTTGACGTCAATAACCCAGCCGTAACCACCGCCCCGGTCCCCCACATGATCCGAGTCATGCGGCAGGAGCTGCTCTTCCACATTAATCCGGAAGTCGGTCAAGCAAAGGCGGCAGGACTTGAGCTCGCCCTTGACGTGGGCAAACATCATATTGTCGTCGGACGAGGCCGCTTTGTCCAACTCCCAGACACGCTCATTGCAGCTGCCCCACCACGGAATCTGAGGCTCGTCGGTGTCAACCACACTCTTGCGCAGGCTGATATGGTGGCAGACCAGCCTCCGAGCGTCGCCCTCCGCGGGTGGGTTGTCGACAAAGTCACGAAGGGCGGCCGCAGACCCCTTGTCGTGATACACCTGCACGCTCGCTTCAAGGAACAGCTCATTGGCAATGATGCGGGCGCGCCAGGACTGCTGCATCTTGATGCCCGCGGCAGGGTCGTGCTGTATCCCTTGGAAGCTGAGGGCGTCCAGGGCCGGCCCGTGTGCCTCGCCGTAAAAGTGCCGGTTCATGACCAGCCGCACGACGTGGAACTGTAGGCCGTACGACTCGTGCGGCGGAAGGGCGTCGGGCCGGTCCTCGCGGAGCTTGCAGCACGCGTCGTAGTGGGCGATGCCGCTACTGCCCGGGGGGGTGAGGCGCCACAAGTGCAGCTTCCAGCACCGCTCGCACACGTACACACGGGGGTCGTCCTTCTCGAGTAAGGCAAGGAGCTTACGCCTTTCGAACCGGTCGAGAGCGGCGCAGTTGCGCGCAAGAGGTGGGTAAAGTCGCCGGGAGGTAAGAGCGAGTGCGGCGGCAGACTCATGGGACAAGGGGGGGAGTTGGTCGCAGATCATGGCGAGGAGCTCGGGCGGGAGGCGGGTAAGCGGGGAGCGCGAGGGGTTCTCGGGTGGGAAGAGGGTAACCGCCGAGGGCGAAGGATTCTCGGGCAGGAGCAGGGTAACCACCGAGGACGAAGAATTCTCGACGGGGTTGGTGGGAACGTTGGAAGAAGACATGTCTTTTGTTCAAAGCGGCTGGAATGTGCTCCGGACAGTGCAGTATTTGGTGTGTAAGAGGAGGAATTCGATGAATGCTGTGCTGATGTTGAAAAGGGGTCTGGTCGGAGAGGACGAAGAGGGGCAGAAGCTTTATACTGTTACCAGAGCATGGCTGATTCAAACGCTGGGTTGATCAGAAGGCTCAGGGCGTCATTACATGTCGACCTTGCCTAAGGTTCAGTTGTTGTGTGGCTCCAGCCGCCCCACTTTTCCCAGCCCGCCTGCCCACATCTGGTGCAGAGCTTTTCCTCTGTGCCAGAGCCTCTTCCTTCCTCACCACGATCTTGATCATATTGAGCACTGCATTTCGTTGCTTCCTGTGCAACATCAGTTCAGCCCAGTCTGCACTGTTCTGATAAGACGTCACTTCACCGCAACATACAAGGCTGGAACGTACGTAGTGGTCATCTAAACGCAGCAATCAGGGACATAAGCTCCGACACAAGCCATTGACCAATATTGTCTCAAAACAGCCAAGAAAATGGTAGCATATGATATGGGAGATGACAGTGGATTGCAGAGCTCCCTGACAGAGGGAAGCAAACGAGTGTATATATAACGTAATCTATCACCTTCTGGGACACACCACCTTGTGGGACACTTTTCTGCCCCACACCTAACCATACCCACTTC